>ML393072.1:0-56676 GCA_005239525.1 Nicotiana knightiana
AGTCCTTGTGGGTACGATATCTGGACTTAAAATCCTGTATTACTTGTCGACCACGTGCACTTGTGTGTGCATTGGGAAATCAACCAACAACGTACATCTCTAACATTGTGATTAAAAGAAATTTCCGGCATTCATCCGGAGTCCTTAGAAAATCACTCAAAGTTTCATCATCGTCGATGTTAAACTCCGAGTAAAAAGCAACCCCTTGCGGAGTACGGATATCGTCCGGTTACTTTAAGTAACACTGAACGTTTGCTCACACCCATTTTTTTGCATAACAACGATATCAATTTATCGTACTCCATNACCAAAGCAGTAAGCACTATACGTTTTTTGAATTATTGGTGGGCCCAGGAAGCAGGTATAACGCCACAGTACAAGGCGCTATACAGAAAAATAGGTATAACGCCGGGTACTATGACGTTATACCTGTCTGTCAGAAATTTCAGTACGTATAACGCCATACTATGTGGCGCTATACACTAACGACACAGTTACCATTAGTGTATAGCGCCACATAGTGTGGCGTTATACATAGTTCGGTTCTATATTTTTTTTTTTAACTTATTTTTGTTCTATTTGTCCAATTTTAATTTATTTGGATTCCGGACCCGTGTATTCACTAAGTGTTCAATAGAACTAAAATAGAGTATTTCCTAAATCTTATTCTTTACTACTAAAACAGAGCATTTAAGATCTATGTTTGTACTATTTAACATCTCTACCTATACTAGACTAAAGCCTAGCCTGCATTTCTTATTTTCGTTTAATCTTAACATATCCATTGGTGAGGGCTTCCAAGCAATCGATCTTCATAGCAAAGCCCTCCTCTGATGCATTTCTATAAGGAGAGTGGCTTGGTCCAAGTTCTTCACATGTATTACCTTAGCTGAAGCAAACCAACAGAGGAATTCATTCATATGGGAAATCTCGGAGCTGAAACAGTATGTTCCTCAACGAGAACAACAGCAACACGAAGCCTTTCTTCTTCAGCAGCTAGGTCCTTCTTTGTATTCACATACTCTCTCTATTTTAATTTATGTAAACTATTTGACTGAACACGGAGTTTAAGAAAAAAGAGAAACAGCTAAAATTATGATGTAAAATAAAACACATATATTTTATGTGACTGTAAATTATTGTATAAAGATAATTTTTTTTTAAATAAAGAAAAAAGTTATTTTTTTTGACATGAACTAAAAAAAAATAGATTGACGTAAATTGAAATGGTAAAAGTATCTTATAAACATTTTGTATTGAGGAGTCCTTCCCTTTGCCCATTGATATGTTCATTTGCGGAAATATTAGATTGGATTGGTTTGGATTATTGATTTGGAATGCCTTCAATTTGTGTGCCACTATGAAATGAGACGCCTCTATTTGGAAAGATGAAACACAAAAGCGATTCGACAGATAATAATTTCTTTCCGCGTGATGATCCAACGGCGGATCTCTTCGATCCTCGTGAAATACGGGCTGTCCTTTTTGGACGAGAAAACGGAAGTGTTATACTAAATAAAAACGTGGGCCCCCCATTTCAAATATATCAGTGCTTACATTTGGTTAATTTAGCTGTGTAGATTGAAATATGAAACACATTGTATATAAGTGTCATTATGTGGAGTATGTTTTTTATAATAATGATTCTAAAAGAGAAAAGGTTATTACAAAGAATTTTCGTTGTTTTTGCTTCATTTGTCATTATCGCGCCAAAAAGTTCTCGGTGACATAAATTTTACTCATTGGCTACAGTTAGATAAAGAGTATGGATTGGAAGTATGGATCCAACTTTAGCACAAGTTAGTAACGTACGCCCTATAAACTTTTCCAATACTTAATATATTAGTAATATTTTCGACCAAAAAAAATAAAAATAAAGAGTATAACGGACAAAAGTTGGCAATAGGGGAGTTTATGGTTCAAATCTAACCAAAATAATTTAGTCGATTTTTCCCTAAAAGGAAACTAAATTAAGTTAGTCGGTTTTTTAAATATTGGAATCAAACCAATCAAGTCGATATTTTTTCGGTTATTTATCGGTTTTTCTTAAATATGAGACTCACACTACTAAACACATATTTCAGCGACTACATTTTTAATGTAACACTATCAAATTGAGAAATCTATCATTTACCAAGATATATTGATGATAATTGAATCAAATAATGATGAATAATTTAATTACTCAATTAAAAATCGATTATTTTTAACATGAAATAAATTCTTGTACTTAGCAGAAGAAAACTACCAATCAAACAAGAATATAAATGCAAATAATTATATTATTATAATAGCAAAAAACTAGACTAAAAATACATATGACTAATATGTTCCATAAAATTTTAAAAACTTTATATAAACGGGGTCCCATGGGCCTCTTGTATGTTCCGGAGGGGCTAGTATCACTTTCCCCTATTTTTTAACTGATGGTTCTAGTGTATGATGTCCTTCTTCGCGATCGCAAAGTGCCTTTCGCGTTTCCGTAGTGTCTGTTGACCCACCTCATAATTCTTCTTTGCGTTCGCGTTCAACATCTCGTGTTCGCGAAGGTTTGCATTTTTCCTTCTTCGCGTTCGCGTTCGCGTAGTAGAAACCAAGCCCTGACCTCTAGTGGTCGTTACTCTTCGCGTTCGCGTGTTCCCCCTACGCGTTCGCGTAGGTTCCTGTCCTTTTCTTCTTCGTGTTCGTAAGCATGTATTCGCGTTCGCGAAGCACTTCCTGGCAGCCTTAATTTTCTTCTTAGCGAACGCGTCCCTTACTTGGCGTTCACGATGCTTTCAAACCTGGGAAGAATATATGATTTCTAAGTTGAGGGTTTGGCCATTTTCTTCATATTTTGAGATTTAGACTTTGGTTTTGGGAGCTTCTTTGTGGGTTCTTCAAGCAAATCGATTGGGTAAGTGTTCTTCACCTAAAACTTATTATATTCCATAATTTTATCTTCATTTTTATCATTTAATTTGTATTTGAGTTGAGGAAAATTGTGATTTTTGAAGAAAGTTTTCAAAATGAAAATCATGATTTGAGGGACGAATTGGTATCGGAATTTGATAATTTTAGTATGGTTGAACTCGTATTGGAATGGGTGTTGGTTTTGTGAAATTTGTCGGGTTCCGAGGTGCGAGCCCGAGGGTCGACTTTTAAAGTTTGATAAAGTTTGAGTTTTTATGATTCAGAATAGTTTCTTATGAGTTTTATTTGTGCTTTGAAGTTATTTTGGTTAGATTTGAGTCGTCCGGAGGTCATTTCACCCGAGAAGTTCATTTTAGAGTATCAGTTTGTCTTTTGTGAGGTAAGTATCTTGCCTAACCTTGTATGGGAGAAACTACCCCTTAGAATTTGAGTCTTCTATGCTAATTATAGCCCGTGTACGTGAGGTGACGAGTACGTGCTCAGACTTATATGTGAAAATTGACCTTTTAGGGTTCCTAGGTCCTCGTATTCTTTGAATATGCAATTGTTCTTGTTATGATTATGTTTCCTAATTACTAGTTTCATCTATACCTACCTAATTAGAATCAATTATTTCATGATCCACTCTTATTGTTTTACTTGATTCATATGTGCCTTAATTGAAACAATTATATCTTCTATTGCCATGTTATCTTTTTCCCTAACCGCGTATCTTTATTTGAAGTTGTAGTTATCCCTTTTGTAAATATTCACCCTTAATTGAGATTATGGTTATCTTTCGCTGCCTACCTTTACTTGAATTGGTTATATCTCTTCTGTAATTGTTCACACTTAAAAGAAGCTTAGATACCTTATACCTTAGTGGACTGCCCTTATTTGGAATTTGACTCGTGTTAGTTTTTTGTTGTTGAACTGTACATTGTAGGACTATTGCTACATATTATTTTATTTCCTGTTGAGTTGTTCTTATTACGCCTAGTATTATTTATTATGCTTATTCCTTGTGAACTAGTTCTACGTTTCTTGTGATCGAAGGTTCTTGAGTTGAATTACTTGTTGTACTTTGTATTATTTTCATTATTGTTGTTGTGGTGATGCGCGAGGTTTTCTGCCGGCTGTTATTACTATGGATAATTGCATATGCAGCGTGACAAGGCAGTATATATATATATATATATATATGTGGGTTGCGCATGTGGCGAGACAAGGTAGGAACTTGATTATGCATGTGTGGCGAGAAAAGGCGGGCATTTACTTTACTACTGCACACGTGACAAGAAAAGGCGGGTAGTGTCAGGGATTGATTGTGATGATTTATGATGGCCAGGGGGCATTCTTGTTAGTGATATTTGTGTAATGGTACATTCACCTGTGTGAGCTTTATCTTGTGAAAGTTGTGGAAAAATATTCTACGTGTTGCCCGTTCCTTTCTTATACTTACTAGCTTGTATAAACTATGTTAGGACACTTACACAAGCATACATATTGTTAAGCATTCTTATCGGTTAAGAGGTTTTCTTGATATTGTTGGGGATAGATGTACACCCTTGTTTACTTTCTTTCTATGTGAGAATGACTCTCTTTGGCACGTGAGTCATCAGTGCAGTTATGAGGTGTAATGAGGGCACAAGATGCCAAGTATAAAGGTTCAGCTATTAAGACCCGCGAGTTGTGATTAGCCCGAGTTTTGGTACCTCGTGGAGTTTATGGACTAAAATTTGTTGTGAAAGCGGCTATTGTTGTTGAATTATTACTTGTCCTTTTCCTTATATGTGATTTTCGGATTTAGGTTGTGTTTCCGTTCATTTTGTTGTGTCATTATTATGCTATTCCGCTGATACTTGTTATTTTCCTTTCTTATTGCAAATTACTGTATTGTTTGCCATTTCGCGATTTTTTACGTAGATATCATATTATGTTGTTCTTATACTTACACTTGTTCAGGTTATCTAGTCCAGTAGGTCTCTTGATTGTTCCTCGTCACTACTCCACTGAGGTTAGTCTTGGTACAGATCCAGGTATTGCGAAGTCAGTTGATCATTAGCTAGCAACGCAGACTGTTTTTGCTTATATTCCAAACAGTTGTATTTAGAAGTTGTACTTATGACTTGTACTACAGATTTTGGGCATTGTAAATCTTATAGAAAATTTCATTTCAAAAGTTATTAGATGTTAATTATTGTTGTTGTTATTCAGTAAATGTTAGGTTTACTTAGTTCCTAAGACTAGGTGCCATCATGATACCCAACGGAGAAAAAATTAGGTCGTGACAATAAGACGAAACCTCTTCATTTAGCTGCAGTCAACCCAACATTGCAAAGGTATAACATTTTTTCATTGAAGAATATTAGTTTTAAATCATTAGATTATGTGAAAGATTTTTTTTCTCGAATTCACAAGAAGGATATTGGTTTCTAATTGATAGTTTCTATAGCGATTTTCAAGTGTAATAAAAAGCATATTTAAAAAAAACAGGTGTGATGTGAAATAGTTATTTTTAAAATGTAAACAAATTATTTCGAAATGGGATTTTTTTTTAACTTATAATATAATTTTTAAAATAAAGATAAGATATTTTTAAATTCTAGTAGTGAGTTTTTAAAATAATTATAATAGAAGTCATATCATACATAAAATCAAGAAATTGAAATATTACGGATTATTAAATAAATATCCAGCTAGATTTATTGTTTATTTTTTATAGCTAACATACATAGATGTATCGACAACACACGATTATACACCTATTATGTATGAATTATATATAAATTACACATCCTCAAGTTTTTAATCTAAGTGGTGTGTGAGCACCTGTTTAGGTTGATAAGATAAAACCAAAAGAAAAATATGACATAATTTCAACCAAAGACTAAAAATATAAATAAAGTTTTTATGTAGATAATTTCTATTAAAACTCATCATTTTATTACGAAATAAATTAATTTTTTGTAACAAAAGAAAGAAGTACATAAAAAATAAGATAAAAGAAAATAAATATAGAAAAAATGCACGAAAAATCTAAAAACAAGAAATAAGAGACGACAAGAATTCTTTCATCTTTGTTGAGTGTAAAAAATTTGGAAGCCGATCTCTTCGATTTCAAATACTCATTTCAACTCAAATACATACATTATAAGATAAGGATATCTTAGAATATTTTTTTTATTTACATCGTGTGTCGTTTTAAAAAAAAATCCTATTACTAACAAACTGATATGATATTCGAATTTGAATTTAAATGTAATTTAAGTAGTTTGCATTAAGTTTAAGCCAATTATAGTGTCGAGAAAAAACTACTTGGCAATTTTAAGAAGATATATGCGATGTTATATACTAACTATCAATTAATCTAACATTTAGTGATTCAAAAAACGAATACGTAGGTTATTCAAAATTCAGAATATGTTGTTAGAGATATCGATAAACTAAAAATGGAGTCATACTGAAATAAAGTTTCACCGGCCAAAGAATTATTTAAAATTTTAGAAAGCCGATTAAAGTAAATTTTAAATTAAGGATAATATCTTCACTTGCATCATTATAAAGGTAATCATTATTTAAATATATGTAATATTTTAGAAATTGAAATCAAAATAGAATTTCTTTTTAAACATAATAGCATACCAAATAAGAATTCAAGTCGTTATAAAAGAGTCATGTCGTAACCAAAGAATTGTTCATATAGTGCCAACCTTTGTGCTTTGCCATAACTTATAAATACGAGTTATTATTTCGCTTTGTGACTATTTTTAGGTTCCGATGACACCAATAAAAATGGTGCAAAAATAAAATTATCATTACGAGATTTGAGAAAATATTAGCCTTTTTTCATGTAGTGTTTCTTAATTAATATCTAACTTATCGATAATTATCTAGAAGTTTTAAATTTTAAGGTTATTTACATATAATTCAAATAACTCATATATTTAACATGTTTAATGCCAAATATCAAAATGAAGTCATACTAGAAAAAAAATCACTGGCTAAAGAATTTTTTAAATATAAGATACCGACTAAAATGAGTTTCAATTAAGGATAATATTTTCACTTACATTATTATAAAAATAATTATTATTGAAAAATAAAGTTTTAGAAACTAAAATTTTAAAATAGAAATATTTTTTGAAAAATATCAACACACCAAATAAAAGTTCAAGCAGTAGTAAAGGACAAGTCGTATCCAAAGAGTCCTCATAATCTTAACCTTTGATTGTTTTGCCATAAATATGATTTATTATTTTTCTTCATGATTATTTTTTCGATCTAATGACATTGGCGAGAACGATACCAAAAAAGAAAAATAGAATTATAACTAGGAGATTGAGAAATGTTTAGTCATTTTCATATAGAGTTTCTTAATTAATATTCAATGATTATCTATATCTATCGAGAAAGTTTAAATTTTAAGATTATTTACATATAATCCAAATAACTCAAATATTTAACATGGTTAGTGTTCCCGCATCAGCGTGGGTGCTAATACTAGTATATATTAAAGGAATAAAGTTACCATATATAATTGACAGTGTAGTTAAGAAAAGTGGGCAAGCTAATAAATGCCAATAGTATATGGTAATTTTATTCTATATTTGATATATATATATATATTAAAAAACTGAATTTGAATTAAAGGATAATTTTGAACTTATAGATAAAGTTTTTAAATTTGAATTAAAATAAAAAAAATTATCTTTTATTATCATATTATCATACTAAATTCAGTTAATGTTCATATGAAATCGTATTAGAAACTTTTGTTATTTTTATAAATAAACGTAACATCTATATTAAAAAGCTCAATTGACAACCATGAAAAAGTTTCAAAGTTTTAAATTCGAAATTTGAGTTTTATCAAATTGTTATTTTTTTGGATTGTTTGTTATTATAAAAAATTGGGATTATCATTTGGAATTTGTATATCAATTTTGAGGAAGTTTGATCAAAATTAGAGGAGATTTTGGTTGGAATTTCTTATTGAAACTTGAGGAGGAAGACATATATAAGTTATATGCAAATTGTATGTAAATTATATGTTTTGGTTAGATTTTCTTTCTTGGGGTTAAATAATGCCTTCATTGAACATTGATGTGCAAAAAGTTACATATTAAGTTATTGTATGAAAGTTGTATTCAAGTTGTATTTTTTTTACCGAATTTTATACAACAAAATTTTTTTATACAACTTGTATATGTTGTATATTTTGACGGGACTTGTATATATTTCGTAAAAAAGCTCTAGCTCATTTTAAGGTAAAATATTAGTTTGTATGGTTATTTTGTCGGACCACTTATTAATATTTAGTCACCAGCTAGAATGTAATTAAGAAACAATTACTTTTACGGTATAAATAATATATACACAAAAATATTCTTAGATAAAACATGGAACAAGTCGAACACTCCATATTTGAGTTTGAAATTTTGACAAGTAGGACTTCAGCACATATTGTGTTGTGCTGGAGTCAAAAGTTGTCCGACACCGCTTGCATCAATGTAGAGGTGGAGCTAGGATTTGAAATTTATGGGTTTGGGATTCTAGTTCTTTTAAGTTCTAAATTAATAATTTGTACGTATTCAATAGATTTCATAAGATAAATACAGAGTTTGGATCAAAGTTATTGGGTTCAACCAAACCAATACACGAAGAGCTAGCTCTGCCCCTGCATCAATGTATATCTTGTTGGTATTATTCCTCTTTAGGCGTTACTCTAATTTGATAATGCAAAGAACAAAAAACACTTCCAATCTACAATCAGTCCGTGGTTAATTATCATACCTCCCCACCAGTTCTTTGTTGTAACATTTCCAGATTTTATGTATATGCAGAGTGGGAGAATGAAGTTACTACTTCATAAATGATTCACATTCATTCATATGACAATTTCTTATCTTTCGTGATTTCGATTGTGAAAAGATATAACTTTTCAGAAGGTTTGAAGTTACTGTCTTTATGATAATTTTGTCATTAAACCAAAATAAATGTTACATAGTATTAACTCATATTTGTCCTCTTATGATTTTCTGATGGAAGAAAACGTAAATAATTTGCCTATATAAACATTATCATTTGTGAGCTAAAACACCAACCAAAAATACTATTCTCTCATCCTCTCAAACGACTATTCTTCTTCCTATTTTTTCTGGGCAATTGTTTTTGCAAACTCCAAACTTTCAGCCACGAGTGCACGTGTTTGGAAGTACTGTGGAACCTTGGGGAGCGACCGGTCTTAACGATTTGCACTAAGTCGGAACGAAATTGCTTTCAAGATAGTGACTTGCCACGACACAATATTTATTCGATAAGTTATTTCTACTCTTGGTCAATATTATATACTATTTTTCTTACATATCTGCCCTTGTTCGGTAACTGCCGATTCAAACGACATATAATCAGGGACGGATTTACATATAAAAATTGGGTGCTCGAGCACCCATTAACCTCGACTCAGAGTATGTAGAGTTATATAGAAAATCAAAGTAAACGGACATAAAAAAATCAGCAAGCACCCAAGTAACAAATAGCTTGGTGTGTGATTTGGTTTACGATGGATGCTGTAGTGAATTAAAAATCCGAAAGTTGAGGGATTCTTTTGCTTCTGACTTGGTTTTATCTTCTTTTTTTTTCGCTTTTCTTTTCTTACTTTACCTACTTAATTCTAGCAAAGAAAGAAAAAGAAAATTTGCTTTCGAAAAACAAAGAATCCTTCCAGAATCGCAAAATTTACTGATATTTCTCTTGCTAATTGTGTTATCCATCACGGTTTCACTGCGTCTATAATATTAATATTACGGTTTTCTAATTAATTTTTTTCATCGCATGTAAATAGTTGCATACATATATGATGGGATTGATAGTAACTTTACGTTAAAAAAAGTTAAGCACCTACGAACCTAAAATCTTGGATCCCGCCGCTGCATATAATAAACTGCATTCTCTTTCTCCTTTTTCATTATTTGCATACTTTGAGTTTGCCATTCCAATAATTGTTATTTATTTAGAATGTATTGTTGGTGCCTATTTATCGATAACATATAGTAGAATTTATCATCTACAGTTAGAGCTCCACTACCACCCCTGACAATGCTTCATTTTTTATTTCTACTAATCCATTATATGTTATATTTTTTTTTTACTTTAGATAAAATGCTTAATTATTATGATCCACCACGATCACCTTCCCCCTAAGCACATGGAGATGAGTGGGAATAATTTTTTTTTTCGATGACCTCCAGAAGCAGTTAATATTTCACCGACTAAAACTAATAGCCTGTTTGGCCAAGCTTTTTTTGAGGCAAAAATACTTTTTTTTGGTCAATAATATTTTTTCCCAAAATTAAGGTGTTTGGCCAAGCTTTTGAAAGAAAAAAACGTACTTTGGAGGAGAAGCAGAAGAAGTTTTGGAGAAGCAGGAAAAATAGCTTCTCTCCAAAAGCGCTTTTAAAAAAAATAATTTTGAAAAAATTACACTAAAAAACAGTTTTTCAAAACTTGACCAAACACTAATTGTTGCTCGGAATTATTTTTCAAATTAATTAACCAAATACAAATTATTTCTCACCAAAAATACTTTTGAGAAAAATACTTTTAAATAAAGCACTTCTCAAAATAAACTAATTTTTGAAGCTCGGCCAAAAGGGCCATAAATTAGAAAGGCACAACAATGCTAAGGTGGAATGGATAAATGTTGGGCACAGAACCCAATTGTGGTTAAATTTGACAAATAGAATGAAAATAAGTACCGAAATATGTATAACGCCACAGTGTGGCATTATATACTTTTTTTCTGACAGACGGGTATAATGCCATTATAGCCGGCGCTATACACTAAAAGCAGTACAAGGCTGCCCGGCCCACTAGTTGAAAAGTAGATGTGAAGTGGGTTTTGTCCTTGAGGTACAAGGTTGTTCAAACCCCTACACCAACATTTTTATATTTTCCTATTTTTTTTTTCATTTTTTGTTTCCTTTCATTATTTGGTTTGAGTGTTTAGATATAAATACTTTAATAGAGAAGCTATTTATTATTTCTTTAAAAAATAATCAATACTTTTAATAGTTGTTATTTTGTGTTATACATAAAACAAAATTATTTTTTTTCTTTTATTTTCAAATTAGAATTATAAGTTTTATTTTCAAATTAGAATTTTGGTATAAATAAAACTTATAATTCTAAAAATTGTAACATTAAAATTAAATTTTATTTTTATATCTATGAATTATTTAGATTACAAATTCTCACGTATATAAAACTCAAGAAAATATGAAATGGTAAATTTGGAAAAGTGAGGATGTTTTTTTGACCTATTAAAATATAATCCACTTTATTAAAGTTGAAATCTTAAAAATAAATATTTTCTTTTATTAAAATGGGCATGTTTGATACTGACGCTTTACTCGAGCAGTGTTAACCTTTCTCAAAATTATTACAATCCAAACATCTTCATACTTATAGCCAAACAAAAAGTAATTAACAAAATACTTTTTCCAATAATTGAACATTGCTATAAACCTGTAGAAAGAAAAAATAACCTGAACAAGTTCCATGAAAAAGTGAACATCCTTAGCATAAAGTTCAGCAGAGAGATTTTTGACAGCAGAGAAGAATTTTGGTATAAAATAAAACTTATAATTCTAAAATTCTAATTTGAAAATAAAACCCCATAATTCTAATTTGAAAATAAAAGAAAAAAAATAATTTTGTTTTATGTATAACACAAAATAACAACTATTAAAGTATTGGTTATTTTTTAAAGAAATAATAAATGGCTTCTCTATTAAAGTATTTATATCTAAACACTTAAACCAAATAATGAAAGGAAACAAAAAATGAAAAAGAAAAGAAATAGAAAAATATAAAAATGCTGGTGTAGGGGTTTGAACCTTGTACCTCAAGGACAAAACCCACTTCATATCTACCTTTCAACCAATGAGCCAGTCAGCCCTATACTACTTTTAGTGTATAGATTCGGGTATAATGGTGTTATACCCGTCTGTCAGAAAAAAAATATATAATGCCACACTATGTGGCGCTATACATTAACGACATACTCTTTTTTTTTTTTTGACTTATTTTTATTTTATTTATCAAATTTAATCACAATTAGGTTTCGTGCCCGATAAATGTTGGTATGACCATAGTAGGTTGTGAAGTGGTTATATGTTCAATGGTGATGGTACAAAAGTGGCTAGAAATAATTGACGTATGAAGGACGCTGTAATGACGGTTGTCAGTGGAGGTGGTGACAAGGAATTGAAGTTGTTGGCAATGATGGATACTATTAAGAAAGTTGTAGTTTCGTAATGGAGACCGGTGGTGATAGATATATTATTCCAAGTTAAGATTATGTCACTAAATAATTTAAGTAAAAAGAAAATTATAAATTGAATTTTAAGCAAATAATACACCTATATAATATGAGTTAAACCATATTTAACCCATCAATTTGACACCCAATACGTTTTAGACCGACACAAAATATGAGCGTGTTTAGATCCAATTCATTTTTGCTCAACCCATTTTTAATCCACCCAAATATGATCTATTCAGCCCATTTCCACCACTATTGCAACTCTTATTGTGACAGTGATTGAGGATCCTATCCTGACAGTAGAAGATCTGTTTCTGGATTTTGTATTTTCTTTGGTGGTAGTTTGATTGAATGAAAGTAAAAAAATAGGTAATGGTTCATTCCGCTAATGGATTACTATAGTGGTGGCCCAGTCCACTCAAAATAAAAAAATTCATAATTCTTAGTTGCTCTCAAAAATAATAACGGACAAAATAATTTTTTTTTGTATATATGTGTCACGACTCAAACTACCAAGTTGTGATGACGCCTATGTGATACTAGGCCACCCGACTCACTACCAAAACAACGCAATATTTCATTTCAAAAATTATCCTTCAAGCTATTTAATCAATAAATCTTTCACAAGAAATTCAAATCAAAGAAAATACGAAAATAAGGGCCAGACATCAGGTGTCACTAGTCATGAGCATCTACAAAATCTGTCTGATAGTTCTAAGACTAATACAGTATGGAAAACAACTAAAAATAGCTATAGGAAGATAGGAGGGAGAAGAGCATGTCTGCGATCGCCATGCAGCTACCTTGCTAACTCCAACGGATCCGCGATGGATGAAATCAACACTCGCTAGCACGTCCAGTAACACCTGGATCTGCACACAAGGTGCTTGGAGTAACGTGAGCACGCCACTCAGTAAGTGACAACCATAAATAAAGGCTGAGCAATAGTGTTGAGTAGTAAAAAACATAAAGTCCACATCATGAAACCTCAGTAAAATACAACATACTTTCAAATCAGTATTTGAGTCAAATCATCTCGTTTAAAAATTCAGTTTCGATGAAAAATCATTTAAAGACATTTTCAACAGTTTCGACAGAGGCTCAATGCAAAATAGAGTGAGAATGATGAAAACATAAACAACCCCGCGGGCAAAACATCACTCATATACAACCCCTCGGGCAAGCCTCACAGTCACTCGTAACAGCCCCTCGGGCATACCTCACCATCGCTCATGCCTCCCAGTAACTCGACACTCGTCACTCGCACTCAGTAGGTACCTACGCTCATTGGGGGTATGTACAGACTCCGGAGGGGCTGCTTCATCCGAAGCGCTATATCAAGCCAAATTATGGCATAAATCACCGAGGCCCTCGGTCTATATCAAACATGCTGCGGCGTGCATCCCGATCCCATAAATATTCTCACAAAATCAAGCCCTCGGCCTCACTTAGTCATACTCAAGCCACTCGGGCATTTCAATAAAAACAGGGAACTCAGCCCAAAACAACTTTCATATGCATCAAAACAGAGTAATAAAACTGAGTTACGCAGTAAACATGTATAATCATGACTGAGTATAGATTTCTAACCGAAAACAGTGAGAGGATAGTAAGAAAAGGCCCCCAAGGGTCCAAACAGTACTGGAACAAGGCCCAAACATGGCTTTCAGCCCAAGTTATAGAAATTCTTTCTAAAACACATAATCATTATATAGTTTCAACAAAATATACAACTCTACAGTTGCTACGGGACGGACCAAGTCACAATCCCCAATGGTGCACGCCCACACGCATGTCATCTAGTGTGATGACCCAAGGGGTCATCTTATGAATTAAGACATCATTCTGGGCTCACTAGCCTTAAAAAGATTAATTTTATTTACCTCGATTTGTATGCGCAGTCCGGGTGTAAAACCGGAAAACTTTTATGTGAAAATATAAGAAATAATAATTTTTAGAGTTAAAAATTTGATTTTGGTTGGCTTTAGTCAGCGTTTCAAGTAAACGGACTCGGATCCGTGTTCCGACGGTCCCGGAAGGTCCGCAGTAAAATATGGGACTTGGTCGTATGCCTGGAATGGGATTTTGAGGTCCCTAACTTTAGAAATCAATTTTTAAAGAAAAATGTTATACTAGCTTTTATAGAAAATAAAAAATTAAATTAATATTTGAACTCGTTGGTATCGGCCCCGTATTTTGGTTCCGGAGCCCGGTACAAGTTTGTTATAATGTTTAAGTACTATCTGTGAAATTTGGTGGGAATCGGAGTTCGTTTGACGTGATTCAGACGTCCGTTTGAGAAAATAGTGAATTTGAAGTGTTCTTGAGAGAATCATGAGTTTTGAGGTTAAATTCGTAGTTCTAGGTGTTATTTTTGTGAATTGATCACACGAGCAAGTCCGTATAATATTTTTAGACTTGCGTGCATGTTTGGTTTAGAGCCACGAGGGCTCGGGTGAGTTTCGGGTAGGCTTCGGGATGTTTTGAACTTATAAATTCTGTTGTTTTACTGTTACTGGTGCGCAGTGATTTTGTTCTTCGCGATTGCGAAGCTTCTCCCGTGATCGCGAAGAGTAAAATTGCTGGGGGTCGTTTTGTCCTACGCGATGATTGCGAACGCGAAGCACTGGGAGGGGGGGATTACTCTTCACGAACGCGACCAGGCTATCGCGAACGCGATGAGTTATGGGCCTGGGAGGGGAGCCTCGATTTGTTCTACACGAACGCGACCATTGGGCCGCGATCGCGACGGTCATCAGGTCGCAAAGCATCACGAACGCGTTTGATTCCTCGCGAACGCGAAGGCCATTGGGCCGTATTTCTCCGCGATCGCGACAGGCCCATCGCGAACGTGATGAAGGCCTGTCCAGCGACTTAAAAACAGAATTAAAATGGGCAGCAACTATTTTTCTCATATTTTCGAACTAAAAGGACATAGAGGCGATTTTCAACCTATAAGTTCATCCCAAAGTGTTGGTAAACGATTCTAAGCTATTTTCTTTTGATTACCCAATGTTTTTCATCACTTTTCAATCAAAAATCAAGAGCTTTCATGGTAGAAATTGGGGGTTTGGGTAGAATTAGAGAATTTTGTAAAAATAGAATTTTGACCTCGAATCGGGGTCGAATTTCGACACAAATTACATGTTCGGGCTTGGGGGTGAATGGGTAAACAGAATTTGGCCCGGACCCCGAGTTTGGACCAAGCAGGCCCGGGGTCGATTTTTTAACTTTTTTTGAGAAAACTTAGGAAACCCATAATTTTGCCTTAAAGTTAGTTCCTTTAGCACTAATTAATGTTATTAAACTAATTATGATTAGATACGAGTGTGTTGGAGGTGAATTCGAAATGATAAGCTGTAATTGAGCAATGAGTGGCCTGCGAGATCGAGGTAAGTGTTGTGTCTAAACTTAGCTTGAGGGAATAGGTATTGTGTGACTACTTGCTACTTGTTTTGTTGCTAAATCCAATGTATAGGTGAGATGACGAGTACCTATACGTTGTGGTCAGGTCATACCATGCGAGTGAACGTTAGTTCTTGTTATTTTGGTTGTCTTAATGCCTATCATCTATGATTATTGTTGTTAGTGAAATGTTGGAAGATTAGTATCCGGTTCCACCGAGATGGATAATATTGTGAGTATTGAATTGGAATTGAAATGTTAAATGATGATAGAAACTATGATGAAATACTGATTTTCTTGTGAAATCCTTCTTTGTATGCTGTTAATGAATCGGTAATTGGTGAGGAAGAATGTAAAGCACGAAGGGTGATGCCGTACATGATTCATTTATATTATATTGTGAAGAAGAGTGTAAAGCACGAAGGGTGATGCCGTGCATGAATGAATTATATTGTGAGGTAGAGTGTAAAGCACAAAGGGTGATGTCGTGCATTCTTTTTTGTAATTTGGTGAGGATGAGAGTAAAAGCACGAAGGGTGATGCCGTGTATTCTATTTATTATTTGGTGAGGCTGAGAGTAAAAACACGAAGGATGATGCCGTGCAAGTTTCCTTTCTATTTTAATTGCTAAAATTACTGTTGATCACTTTCTATTTCTGTCTTATTGTTTTCCTCACTCCTGATGTTAAAATCCATACTGCATGTTCCCTTCCCATTATTGGTTATCTTTAAATTCTTTACTTGCTGTTATTGCTATTAGCATGATTTTATATGTTCAAGATTTTATGTGGTGCCTTGTCCTAGCCTCGTCACTACTTCTTAGGCTCGACACTTTCCAGTACAGGGGGTTGGTTGTACTGATACTGCACTCTATACTTCTTGTGCAGATCCAGGTTTAGGTCCGAGTTGAGTACGAGCTAGAGCAGACGCTATTCGCAGGGAGACACGAGGTAGATCTGCCGACGTTCGCAGATTCCTGGAGTCTTCTCCTTGTTATTCATTTGCTGTTTTATCTAGTTCAAAATAATTATATATATATTGATTCAAATACTTGTAGTATTTAGTAGTTCGTGAATTTTGACCCCAAAATCTTGGGTAGCTAGATATTAGTATTAGCTTCGAGTTTCGTTCCAGTATTTCACACATTATTCTGGATTTATTTATTGAATATTTTTGACCTCGTATTGTGTTTTAATTATTTTAAATGTTGAATCCCTCTAACATTGGCTTGCATAGAAAGTATGGTGTTAGGCGCCATCACGATCCCGAGGGATGGGAATTTGGGTCGTGACAAGTAGGTATCAGAGCACTAGGTTTCCTAGGTCTCACAATTCGCGAACAAGCTTAATAGAGTCTGAGTGATCGATACAGAGACGTCTGTACTTATCTATCAGAGGCTATCTAGTAAGGAACAAACTCATTATATTTCTACTATGTTGTGCGGTTCTTGTTATCTCAAATACTGATTGAACTCTTCTATTCTCTCGCATATGGAGAGAACACGTGCTTCTTCTTCCGCTGACCCACAATCAGGTCCTCCAACAAAAGCAGCTCCTACTAGGGGCAGAGGCCATGCCAGAGGCCGAGGCAGGGGCAGGACTCAACCCATTGATCAGGCAGTAGCCCCAGCTGCGGAGCCCCAGATAGAGATTTATGAGAGGGCTCCAGCTCAAACCGCTCCAGCGGGACCAACTAAGGTCCCAGAGGGGTTTATTGCTACCCCGGTACTTCAGGATGCTTTGGTCCGATTAGTGGGTCTTATGGAGAGTGTAGCCCAGACTGGACATTCCCTGTGACAGCAGCCGTATCTAAGGCTGGAGGAGGGGTTCATACTCCTGTTACCCACACTCCTGAGCAGATTACTCATCAAAATCAGACCCCAGCAGCCAATCCAGCTAGGGTAGTTCAGCCAGTTGCTGCAACACCGCTTGTTGATGGGGCATCTATGTCCTCCGATGCTTTGTGGAGACTGGATAGGTTTATCAAGCTTTTCCCTGTCCATTTCAGTGGTGCCACTTCAGAGGATCCTCAGGAATATCTTGATAGCTGTCATGAGGTTCTTTGGAACATGGGTATATTGGAGACCAATGAGGTCGACTTCGCCGCTTTTCAGATGACTGGTTCCGCCAAGAAATGGTGGAGGGATTATTTGTTGACTAGACCAGCTGGGTCACCTACTCTGACTTGGGATCAATTTTCACACCTCTTTTTTGAGAAGTTTCTGCCTATCACTACCAGGGAGGAGAACCGTCGTCAGTTTGAGCGTCTTCAGCAGGGCAGCATGACTGTTACCCAGTATGAGAATTTCTTTGTGAATTTGGATCGGCATGCTATTCTTTTATTGCCCACGGAGAGAGAGGGTCAGGAGATTTATTGAGAGCCTTGTTCAGCCCATCAGGTTGCAGATGGCTAAGGAGACAGGGAGCGAGATTTCCTTTCAGGATGCGGCCAATGTGGACAGGAGAGTTGAGATGGTTCTTGGATTGGGAGGACCGGGGTCAGACAAGATACCTCGCCATTCCGGTGGATTCAGCGATGCCTCATCTGGGGGCGGGGTTACTTTCAGCAGAGGCCATTTCACTCTGCACTTCAGGCATCCCATGGTACCTCCGGTGGTCGTGGATCTTATTTGCCTTATCCTAATCAGCCAGCCCCTATCAGTGCACCTCCTCTCCAGAGCTTTCAGGGAGGTAATTCAGGTCGACCGAGTCAGATTGCTGGCCAACAGTCTCAGCAGTCGAGGTCTTGTTACACTTGTGGTGACTTGAGGCACATTACTAGATATTGCCCTCGCGCGTCGAATAATTCTCAGTATCAGGGTTCTCGTGCTATAGTTCCAGCACCAGCTATCGCACCACCTGCCCAACCAGCCAGGGGTAGGGGTCGAGTAGCCAAAGGTAGGGGCCAGATCGTTAGAGGTGGAGGCCAGGTCATTAGAGGTGGAGACCAACTCGCTAGAGGTGGAGGTCCACCTGTCGGAGGTCGTCCAGAGACGTGGTTCAGGGTGGTGGGGCCCACCCCTGATTGTATGCATTTCCAGCCAGGCTTGAGGTGGAGTCCTCCGATGCTGTTATCACATGTACCATTTCTGTTTGCAATAGAGATGCTTCAGTTCTGTTTGATCCGGGGTCTAGTTATTCTTATGTATCATCTTATTTTGCCTCGTATTTGGTTATGCCCCGCGATTCCTTGAGTGTCCCTGTTTATGTGTCTACGCCCGTGGGGGATGCTATTGTTGTAGACCGTGTGTATCATTCGTGTGTAGTCGTTATTGAGGGTCTTGAAACCAGTGTGGACCTTTTGCTTCTTGATATGGTGGATTTCGATGTCATATTGAGAATGGATTGTCTATCACCTTATTATGCCATCTTTGACTGTCATGCCAAGACAATTACATTAGCTTTGCCATGGTTTCCTCGATTAGAGTGGAAAGGGACTCCTGGTCATTCTCCTAGAAGGGTGATTTCTTATGACAAGGATCGTCGCATGGTTGAGAAGGGGTGTTTAGCTTATTTGTCTCATGTTCGTGATTCTGATGTTGAGGCTTTTTCTATAGATTCGCTGCCTGTTGTTTGTGAGTTTCCCGAGGTGTTTCCTGCAGACCTACCAGGGATGCCACCCGACAGGGATATTGATTTTTGCATTGATATGGCTCCGGACACTCAGGACATTTCTATTCCTCCATACCGGATGGCCCCACCAGAATTGAAAGAGTAGTTTAACAAAGTTACTATCAAGAATAAATATCCATTGCCGAGAATTGATGATTTATTTGATCAGCTTCAGGGTGCCAGAGTGTTTTCAAAAATTGATTTGAGATCGGGCTACCATCAGTTGAAGATTAGGGCATCTGATGTCCCTAAGACAACCTTTCAGACGAGGTATGGGCACTATGAATTTCTGGTGATGTATTTTGGCTTGACTAATACCCCAACAACATTTATAGACTTGATGAATCGGGTTTTCAAGCCTTATCTGGATTCCTTCGTAATTGTGTTTATTGATGATATTATAATATACTCTCACAGTCGGGAGGAGCATGAGCAGCACCTCCGGATAGCGCCCCAGACTTTGAGGGATAGTCAGCTATATGCAAAATTTTCAAAGTGTGAGTTCTAGTTAGATTCAGTAGCTTTTTTGGGTCACATCATATCAGCTGAGGGTATTCAGGTAGATCCTAAGAAGATAGAGGCGGTCAAGAACTGGCCTAGACCTACTTCAGCCATGGAATCAGGAGCTTCTTAGGTTTGGCAGGTTACTACAGTCGTTTTGTGGAGGGGTTTTAATCTATAGAAGCCCCAATGACTAAATTGACTCAGAAAGGTGCACCATTCAAATGGTCGGACGAGTGTGAGGTGAGCTTTCAGAAGCTCAACACAACCTTGACTTCATCACCGGTGTTGGTGCTACCATCAGGTTCAGGATCCTTCACGGTATATTGTGATGCCTCTTGTGTTGGGCTTGGAGCAGTATTGATGCAGGAGGGAAGAGTGATTGCATATGCATCCCGGCAGTTGAAGGTTCATGAGAAGAATGATCCTGTCCATGACTTAGAGTTGGAAACCATTGTTCACGCATTGAAAATTTGGAGGTACTATCTCTATGGTGTGCCGTATGAGGTTTTCACAGATCATCAGAGTCTCCAGTACTTGTTCAAGAAAAAGGATCTTAATTTGAGACAGAGGAGATGGTTAGAGTTATTGAAATATTATGACGTCACTATATTGTATCATCCGGGAAGGCAATGTGGTGGCCGATGCATTGAGTAGGAAGGCAGTGAGTATGGGCAGCCTTGCACTCATTGCAGTTGGTGAGAGATCGTTAGATTTATACATTCAGACTTTGTCTAATCAGTTCGTGAGATTGGATATTTCACCCAGTTGTGTTTTAGCTTGTACAGTCGCTCGGGCTTCTTTATTTGAGAGTATCAGAGATCGGCAGGATGATGACTCGTATTTTATGGTTCTTAGGGACACAGTTCGGCACGGTGGTGCCAAGCAGGTTACAGTTGGAGATGACAGTGTTTTGAGGATGCAAGGTCGTATATGTGTGCCTAATGTTGATAGTCTTCGTGAGTTGATTCTTGAATAGGCTCAGAGTTCTAAGTATTCTATTCACCCAGGTGCTACCAAAATGTACCAGGACCTACGGAAGCACTATTGCTGGAGAAGGATGAAGAAGGATATCGTTGCTTATGTGGCTCGTTGCTTGAATTGTCAACAGGTAAAGTATGAGCATCATAGACCCGGTGGTTTATTTCAGCAGATAGAGATTCCTGAGTGGAAGTGGGAGCGTATCACTATGGACTTTGTTGTTGGACTCCCACAGCCTCATAGGAAGTTCGACGCCGTTTGGGTTATTGTGGATAGGCTGAATAAATCAGCACATTTCATTCCAGTGGCAAGTACTTATATCTCAGAGTGGTTAGCAGAGATATACATTCAGGAGATCGTTCGTCTTCACGGTGTGCCTGTGTCTATCATTTCTGATTGGGGTACGCAGTTTCCTTCTCACTTTTGGAGTGCAGTTCAGCGTGAGTTGGGTACACGAGTCGATTTGAGCACAACATTCCATCCTCAGACGGACGGGCAGTCCGAGCGTAATATTCAGATCTTGGAGGACATGCTCCTCGCCTGTGTTATTGACTTTGGAGGTTTTGAGGATCAATTTTTTCCGTTAGCGGAGTTTGCCTACAATAACATTTACCAATCGAGCATTCAGATGGCTCCCTATGAGGCATATATGGTAGATGGTGCAGATCGCCAGTTGGATGGTTTGAGCCGGGAGAGGCTCGGTTACTGGGTACAGACTTAGTTCAGGAGGCTTTGGACAAGGTCAAGATTGTACAAGATCGTCTTCGTACAGCTCAGTCCAGGAAAAAGAGTTATGCCGACCTTAAAGTTCGTGATTTGGAATTCATGGTTGGAGAGAGGGTATTACTTCGGGTATCGCCCATGAAGGGTGTTATGAGATTTGGGAAGAAGGAAAAGTTGAGTCCTATGTATATCGGGCCATTTGAGATTCTTGATAGAGTGGGAGAGGTAGCTTATAGACTTACGTTGCCTCCAAGGTTATCCTCAATCCATCCGGTATTCCATGTGTCTATGCTCCAGAAATATCATGGTGACCCGTCCCACGTGTTAGATTTAAGTTCTGTCCAATTGGACAAGTATTTGACTTATGAGGAGGAGCCGGTAGCCATTTTATACCGACAAGTTCGTTAGTTGAGATCAAAGAGTTACCTTTTAGTTCGCGTGCAGTAGAGAGGTCATCCTGTTGAGGCAGCTACTTGGGAGTCCGAGTCGGACATGCAGAGTATATATCCACACTTGTTCGCCAGCTCAGGTACTTTTCTATGTCCGTTCGAGGACGAACGTTTGTTTTAGAGGTGGAGATTGTGATGACCCAAGGGGTCATCTTATGAATTAAGACACCATTCTGGGCTCACTAGCCTTAAAAAAATAATTTTATTTACCTCGATTTGCGTGCACATCCGGGTGTGAAACTGGAAAACTTTTATGTGAAAATATAAGAAATAATTTTTAGAGTTAAAAATTTAATTTTGGTTGGCTTTGGTCAGCGTTATGAGTAAACGGACCCAAACCCGTGTTCCGACAATCCCGGGAGGTCCGCAGTAAACTATGGGACTTGGGCGTACCCGAAATGAGATTCCGAGGTCCCTAGCTTTAGAAATCAATATTTGAAGAAAATTGTTATACTGGTTTTTAAAGGAAATAAAGAAATGAATCAATATTTGAACTCGTTGGTATCAGCCCCGTATTTTGGTTTCGAAGCCCGATACATGTTGGTTATAATGTTTAAGTACTATCTGCAAAATTTGGTGGGAATCAGAATTTGTTTGACGTGATTCGGATGCCCATTTGAGAAAATAATGAATTTGAAGTGCTCTTGAGAAAATCATGAGTTTTGAGGTTAAATTCGTAGTTCTAGGTGTTATCTTTGTGATTTGATCGCACGAGCAAGTCCGTATGATGTTTTTAGACTTGCGTGCATGTTTGGTTTAGATCCCTGAGGGCTCGGGTGAGTTTCCGGTAGGCTTCGGGATGTTTTGAACTTATAAAATTCTGTTGTTTTAATGTTACTGGTGCGCAGTGATTTTGTGCTTCGCGATCGCGAAGCTTCTCCCGCGATTGCGAAGACTAAGATTTTTGGGGGTCGTTTTGTTCTATGCGAACGCATAGCCATGGTTGCGAACGCGAAGCACTGGGGGGATTACCCTTCGCGAACGCAACCAGGCTATCACGAACGCGATGAGTTATGGGCCTGGGAGGGGAGCCTCGATTTGTTCTACGCGAACGCGACCATTGGGCTGCGATCGCGATGGTCATCAGGTCGCAAAGCATCGCGAATGCATTCGATTACTCGTGAACGCGAAGGCCATTGGGCTATATTTCTCCGCGATCGCGACAGGCCTATCGCGAACGCGATGAAGCCATGTCCAAGGACTTAAAACAGAATTAAAACGTGCAATAGATATTTTTCTCATATTTTCGAACTAAAAAGACCTAGAGGCGATTTTCAACCCACAAGTTCATCCCCAAAGTGTTGGTAAACGATTCTAAACTATTTTCTTTCGATTACCCAATGTTTTTCATCACTTTTCAATAAAAAATCAAGGGTTTTCATGGTAGAAATTGGGGATTTGGGTAGAGTTAGAGAATTTAATAAAAATAGAATTTTGACGTCGAATTGGGATCGGATTTCGAAACTAAGTACATGCTCAGGCTCGAGGGTGAATGGGTAAACGAAATTTGGTCCGAACCCCGAGTTTGGACCAAGCGGGCCCAGGGTCGATTTTTAACTTTTTTTGAGAAAACTTAGGAAAACCATAATTTTGAATTAAAGTTAGTTCCTTTAGCACTAATTAATGATATTAAACTAATTATGATTAGATACGAGTGTGTTGGAGGTGAATTCGAAAGGATAAGCTGTAATTGAGCAATGAGTGGCCTGCGAGATCGAGGTAAGTGTTGTGTCTAACCTTAGCTTGAGGGAATAGGTATTGTGTGACTACTTGCTACTTGTTTTGTTTCTAAATCTAATGTATAGGTGAGGTGATGAGTACCTATACGTTGTGGTCAGGTCATACCATGCGAGTGAACGTTAGTTCTTGTTATTTTGGTTGTCTTAAAGCCTATCATCTATGATTATTGTTGTTAGTGAAATGTTGGAAGATTAGTATCCGGTTCCACCGAGATGGATAATATTGTGAATATTGAATTGGAATTGAAATGTTAAATGATGATAGAAACTATGATGAAATACTGATTTTCTTGTGAAATCCTTCTTTGTATGCTGTTAATGAATTGGTAATTGGTGAGGAAGAATGTAAAGCACGAAGGGTGATGCCGTGCATGATTCATTTATATTATATTGTAAGGAAGAGTGTAAAGCACGAAGGGTGAAGCCGTGCATGAATGAATTATATTGTGAGGTAGAGTGTAAATCACGAAGGGTGATGCCGTGCACTCTTATTTATAATCTGGTGAGGATGAGAGTAAAAGCACGAAGGGTGATGCCGTGTATTCTATTTATTATTGGTGAGGCCGAGAGAAAAAGCACGAAAGGTGATGCCGTGCAAGTTTCCTTTCTATTTTAATTGCTAAAATTATTGTTGATCACTCTCTATTTCTGTCTTATTGTTTTCCTCACTCCTGATGTTAAAACCCCCACTGCATGTTCCCTTCCCATTATTGGTTATCTTTAAATTCGTTACTTGCTGTTATTGCTATTAGCAAGATTTTATATGTTCAGGTTTTTATGTGGTGTCTTGTCCTAGCCTCGTCACTACTTCGCCGAGGTTAGGCTCGACAGTTTACAGTACATGGGGCCGGTTGTATTGATACTGCACTCTGAACTTCTTGTGCAGATCCAGGTTTAGGTCCGAGTTGAGTACGAGCTAGAGCAGACGCTATTCGCACGGAGACACGAGGTAGATCTGCCGACGTCCGCAGATTCCTGGAGTTTTCTTCTTGTTATTCATTTGCTGTTTTGTCTAGTTCAAAATAGTTTTATATATATTTTTCTTTGAGCCAAATACTTGTAGTATTCTTTAGTAGTTCGTGAATTGTGACTCCAAAATCCTGGGTAGCTAGATATTAGTATTAGCTACGAGTTTCTTTCTAGTATTTCACACATTATTCTGGATTTATTTATTGAATAGTTTTTGACCTCGTATTGTGTTTTAATTGTTTTAAATGTTGAATCCCTCTAACATTGTCTTGCCTAGAAAGTATGGTACTTGGCGCCATCATGATCCCGATGGCTGAGAATTTAGGTCGTGACAACTAGCATGTGCGTCACCTCAAAATAGTAAAATGATACGAAATCTGGGGTTTCATACCCTCAGGACTAGATTTACAATGGAGTTGTTTTGAGTGAGGAGGCTTTGGGCATATGTGGAGGTAGTGTCCTCGTCGTCATAGGGGTTCATCCCAACAGAGGAGTCAGCCATCGACTTCATCTCCAGTTACTTCACCACCCGCCCAACCAGCTAAGGGCGGAGGTCAGTCACCTAGAGGTCGTCCTAGAGGGGGAGGTCGATCATGTGGTGGTCAGGCCCGTTTCTATGCACTCCTAGCCAGACCAGATGCTATGGCTTCAGATGCCGTGATCACAGGTATTTTTTCAGTTTGTCACAGAGATGCCTCGTAATTGAATGTGTTGTCGGATTTTGTGAGTTTTGTCGGGTTCTGAGGTGCGAGCCCGAGTTGGGATTTTTTGCCGATTTTGGGCTTTTGATTGAAGATTCGACCTTTTTCAATTGGGAATGGCTTCTTTAGCATTGTTTGATTTATTTGAGTTATTTTTGGTTAGTTTCGATCTGTTTGGAGGTCGGAACGTGCGAGATGGTTTCTTTGAAGCATCGTCTGGACTGCTCAGCATTGGTATTGGCTCGTTCGAGGTAAGTAACTCTTCTAAACTTAGTGCTGATGGTATGAAACCCCGCATTACGTGTTATGTGATTGGTATTGAGGTGACGCACATGCTAGGTGACGGGAGTGTGGGCGTACACCCTGTGAGTTGGGACCCTGTGGTCCTACGTCACTATATAGTGGCCCTATTTTGTAGATATCTGTGTTTTTACCATGTGATAAAGTAATTGAGCTGTCAATCATGCTATATATCATGTTCAGACTTTATGCCGATAGTATTGAGACCTATAGTGGTCGTTTCTTGCTGTTATTTCACAGATTTCATTGATATTTTGTACTCAGTCATGTTCATGCATTCATATCATATCTCAGTCTCAGTTATTATCTATTGATACATCATATTCTTGTTGTCAAGCTAGTTTCATGACACTGTGAGCCCGTGAGCGAGACTGGAGAGATTGATGATTGAGTAAGGTCAGGGGCATGGTTGTGAGGATATTGATAACATAGCACGTGATTTGTCCGTGCAGCACGTGAGTTGTCCATGCGGATCCAGGTATTGATATCCTAACACGTGAGTTGTCCGTGCGGATCCAAATATTGATATTATGGCACGTGAGCTGTCCGTGCAGCACGTGAGTTGTCCGTGTGTAACGCTTGGGCTGTAGGAGCCCCTTCGGAGTATGAACACCCCTAGTGAGCGCAGTTGACTATAAACGTGTGCGGATCGAGATACATGGCATTTGCATGCACACATGACATACAGGCATTTGCATGCACGCATGACATATAGGCATAGGGAAGCATTTTTCCTCATGTTATATAGTATCACGTCATCCATGACTTATTATACACATTGACATGTGGGCTCAGAGAGGTATTTTATACTTGTTATTTGAAAAGAAAATGAAACATCTTACTTATTGCTGAAATATTTTTGGGAAAAATCATACTTTTTCAGATTTACCTGTATTTCGGCATTTTTGGCAAAACATTTGAGTTCTCACTAAGATATTTGAAAAGCATGCCTATTTTCTGGAACTGTGAGCGAGTTGAGCATTTTACTTCTGTAATACTCTTTTTATTACTTGTATTACGCAGTTGTGAACTGTTGTAGAATGCTGGTATTGGACCCGACCTAGTGTTAGCTCGTCACAACTTTCAACCTAAGTTTAGGTTTGTTACTTACTCAGTACATGGGGTCGGTTGTACTGATACTACACTTCTGCACATTGCGTGCAAATGTCAGTTGCTGTTGTTGCTGTGCTTAATGGTTGCGTGACTTGAAGATGTACCGGCGTCCATGTTGTAGCTGCCTCCTTTTTTTGAGGTAGCATTAGTTATAAAACTCTGTTTATGTACTTTTCGAACAGACTATGTATTTATTTCATTTTCTCTTTGTAAAATCTATTCGTAGAAGCTCATGATTTATACTACCAGTCCTTGGGAAATGTATAAAATTTCATAAATTACTTTCATTTAATTTTATTGTTAATATAATTGAAATTGGATAATTAATAGTTGGATTACCTAGAGGGTTAGGTTAGGTGTCATCACGACCAGTGGATTTTGGGTCGTGACAAGTTGGTATTAGAGTCACTCTTGTGTTAGCCTTGCCGATGGTGGGTTAGAGTTCAGCTGAGTTTAGGAAAATCCCGGTTAGGCGGAACAAACCTTAGTGTTGAGTCTAGGCGAATCCCATCGGCAAAATACAAGAGGGATGCTGGGTATATAAGTTAACAAGTCTTAGATCCTAGTGACGCATTTTAAACCCGTGAGGGCCTAGGTCCAGAGCAGACAATATCACTACCGGGCTGGGCTGTTACAAATGGTATCAGAGCTCTAGGTTCTACAAGTCATGAGCAAGTGTCTAGTATTGTCTTGCGGATCAGTATGATGACGTCCATACCTATCTTCGAGAATCTACAGGACATTTAGGATATACTTCCCATATTTCCTTCCTTATCGTGCGGCATTGATTCAACTTGAGGCGTAACTCTTTGAATTCCTTCCACGCATTCGTGTGCACACTTGAGTGCTCGATATTAGCTGTGCAACAACAACTTGCGATTTTATGGTTGAGGTGCGAGATGTGATTACGGCTTGCTGATGACGGGCCAGTCTAGAGGACTTGAGGCCTGGTTTTGTCTGTAGCTAGAATATGGAGATTTCGATTGTGTGAGCACGTGCTTATATGTCCGTTGATGTCCCTATTAGTCGGATTTATGATTTGATGGCTATGTGGCGAGTATGATTTGACTGCGAGATTGTGTTTGGATTGATTGAATGTGACGAGAAAGGTTTACTTGAGATGTAGCAAGGACTAATGGGTGTTTGATTTCTATCTTGATAAGCGTGTGGCCTCGAGTTATGGGTGTGTTGAAAGATTTCTCATGTTGTTTAGTTGTGTAGTGAAGTAGATCTTCATGTTGTGTTATGAGTTTAGACTCAGGAATAGAAAGTGATTGCGTAATAGTTATGACTGTGGAAGGGCGTGGAGAGATGTCAGTTTGAGGCTCAGCGTGCGGCTTATCACCTGCGGGGTGTCCTGAGGTTGTGTGATCCCTATGTTATTTCTGTGGAGAGTTTTCTCTTACCCGTGGGTTATATGTGTAGAACCTGAGTTTGGATCGCTTGAGGAGGTTGGCTTGACTTTCACGAGGATGAAAGCGAGCTTAGAAGATGATTTGAGGTATTATATGTTTTGTGTTACATAAGCTTATGAAGGATTTAGTTGAATTTCATTGCGGGATTTTGGGAAGCAATAGAGTATGAGTATTATAAGTTATCAAATGCTTTATTCCTTGGCTTTGAACCAAGTGGGGGAGTCTGCTATCGGCAGGTTGATTGCACGGTTAGGTGTTGTATTGGTTTCAGTTTGATGTATACCGGTGAATCAGTTATGCTTACAGAGGTTGAGATCGAGGATGTCTCGAGTAAGAGAATTACTATATACCGGTTGTATTACACTCTATGGGTATATGTAAATCATGGAATAATTTAGTGGTTAGTTGTGAAGGATGTAGTGTGCATGGAGTAGGAAATTGCTCGGTTGCTTAGGAGGTTGGGTTCTCCCTTGGGTGTTCGTGTGCTAATGGGGAACAAGTTGTCGGTCTGTTTGGGCGGCTATTGAGATTCAAGTAGAGTGGATGACTCTCGAGAATGGTTCTAATGAATTCAAGATTTATATGTGGCAATTGAGAATGTTGTAGATTTGTATATGGCTAGAAGATGAGAGTTACATTGGATGGTGTCGAGACTCGCGATATTTCTATATCATTAGGGATTCTACATTCAGTATCAGGAAAGTGAAAGGTAATGGATTTAGATTCACAGAAGGTTTCTTTAGAGTGGGTATCTAAATTAAAGTACTTTTGGGGTGCTTAAGAGAGTATTCAGCGGCTTATGAGCCTTAAGATGGTATGGTTTTATGCTAGGGTCTCGTGTGGTGATTTTTGGTTGCGGATTATAGTATTATGGCAAGGAGAAGTATCAATTTGAAGGTAATCCAGAAGGAACTCGGAGAATTAGGACAACTTGGTGACGGGTTGGATCAACATGGTAACAAATGTGATTGGATCTTCTGGTTCTTATGATGTTGTGAGTTTATTCAGGTGTTTTGTGGTGATACTCTCGGGTTTTGATGGCTTGCGTAGTTTGGTTGAGTTAGAGGAATTCAGTCCTGATGGTGTGGTTAGGTGTAAATGGGTTTAAGAGAGTTCTTGATGATTTCTACCACGGGTTGAGATATATATATATATTTCCTACTAGTGCGAGGGGCATGTTGCGTATTGTGATTTTCTCCTGGATGAGATCAAATGAAAAGTTCTCGGTTAATTGAGAGAGTAGTTGATTTTGACTCGGAGTGGATTATGAAGTTCTCATATTTTTCATATGATGGCACGGTATATGTGGTGTGAAGTGTGGGATGGAGATTTGCATGGGCAAGGTCACATTTCAGCTATGAAGGAGACTAGGTAAACGATATTACTACTTAGTATAGTTTGATGATAGTGTACATTTCAGAAGGGGCGACGTGTTTCGATTATGGATACTTCATTGGTATTGCGGTGCTCTCCTAGTTGATCAACTGTTGATGTTCAAATTTTGCTTGTGGTACAGAAGAATTATAGAAGTATTCCTTGTGGGATGATCGCGTATCGGAGAAGTGTTAGGCATCCAGGCGATAGAGATGAGATCAAATATGGTAATTTGTGTGTTCTATGGATTTGGAGACTAGGAGTTCCCATGAGTAGATTGTTTTGTGGTTGTGGAATGTGAAAATGTAGCCAGGGTTGGGCAGAGGAGAGTATGTGTTGTGATTCAGTCATTGTGGACTTTCAGAGGGTTATTTATCTATTGCGGGTGACCAGAGTTGATTTGGAGTCATTGGTAGGCCCAATATGGATGTGTGTCCTGCACTGGGTCGGATTTGTTGATTCCGAACTGCTATTGTTGAGGGGTGTGCCATTCAGTTGTTATTGAGCTTATTTGTGTTCTGAAAAGATCTGTGAGTTACCCTTCCATGTTACGAGGAGTGTGAATCGTTGGTTATATGCACACATGGTGCAGTTCTATTTGGGCTTATAACGGAAATTTGAGCAAGATGAGTATTCGGGTATTACGTGATCGATTGCACATTGGCTATGTTCTTTCACGATGATGGCATTTTGCTATATTCTCCCCGCGGTTAGGGTAATTCATTTTGGGTACTTGATTTCGAATTTCGAGTGGTTATGGATTTTGAGCAGGGCCGCTCGAGGTATATAATATGGACCAACATTTGGATGGGGGTTACGCATTGTAGCGGAGTTATGTAGAGGTATGATCCTTTGTGTTAGCTTCATGTGTTTTGGTTCTACAGTGTGTGATGAGTTCTTAGCATTGCGTTGTGGTGATACCCGTTGATCTTGCAGGACGATTCTCTTGTTTGATGTCATTTTCCATGTTTTAGTACATTTGGAATGTTGCTTATTAGTGCACGGACTGCACAGGTCGTGGCTTTAGATTGTATTGATGTGTCATGTCACTAGACTGGTCGTGTTGGATGTGATGAGGTCATTGGGCCTAGAGATGGGTGTTATCGAATCTGATTGCGGTATATTTGGAAGGATATTGTTGCTGATCGGCTTAGAAATCTGCTATAGTTCCTATCGAAGGAGAAGGAGTTCCACAACTGGTTGATCTGATAAATGGTTATGATTTTCTACATGTTTCTTCCATCATTAGCAGTACACAAAGGCTTTAGAACGAGTTTTTGTTTGACATGAGGTTTATTACCGGTATTGGGTTGTTTTGAGCAGCTACTATGATCAGAAATTTTACTACGAGTATGCGAGTCGTATGGTATGTTGGGTGATTACATCTTAGGTTGTGATTATGACTTGATATAGCTTGTTCAGGCTTATGCAGTGTGTAGATGCGAAGTTCGGGTCTTGTAGTAAATTTCGGATGTTGAAAATTGGATTATGTGGTTTACGGACTAAAGTTGAAGTAATGATCTTTAGTTATGTTATGTTGTCGGGCCTATATGGAATAGGGTGATGGGATCACCCCCGGGTATGTGCATGGTAAGGTTACACGGCGGTTTGACGGCTTAGGAGCAACTCTTGGCACGCTCGAGGACTAACGTATATTTAAGTACAGGATCACTTCCGAGTTGATTTGATATGTTTCGGCGCGAGTTTTTTGAAGTCGAGAGTTCGAAAGTTCATTTAGTTTGATTTGAGGCGCGTTTCGTCGTCTCAATGTTGTTATGCATGATTTGAGGCCTTGAGTTGGTCCGTGTTATGTTATGGGATTTGTTAGTATGTTCGTACGGGATACCGAGGGGCTCGGGTGAGTTTCGGATAGGTTTGGGCTACATTGTGCTCGTTTTTATTATGTTTCGACGTCATTTATTCAAGCATAAATGGTACCACATTAAGCAAATGAGCTTCGATGTCACAAACTGAATTCCCACCGTCGGGACTGTGATGGCGCCTAACACCGTACTTGCTAGGAAAGCCAACATTAGAGGTTTTCGACATTTAAAACAAATTAAAACATATACGAAATCTAATGCTATCCAATAAATAATACAAAAATAATGTATGAAGGAATAAAACAATACCGCGAAACAAATGCTAATATCTAACTACCCAGGGTTTGAGCACAATTCACAAACTACTAAGAGTTTACTACAAGTATTTGGCTCAAAGAAATAGTACATAGCTGTTTTGAACTAAATAATACCGCAAATGCATAACAATGAGAAGACTCCAGGAATCTACGGACGTCGGCAGATCTACCTCGTGTCTCCGTGCGAATAGTATCAGCTCTCGTTCGAACTCAGCTCGAACCTATACCTAGATTTGCACAAGAAGTTCAGAGTGCAGTATCAGTACAATCGACCCCATGTACTGGTAAGTGCCGAGCCTAACTTCAATGAGGTGGTGACGAGGCTAGGTGGGACATTTATAATATAACCTAGGATACAATGTTTAATAAAGCAAAAATAAAATACTAAACTAAATGAAACAGTAACTTGCAGTAAATAAATAAGTAACCCAACTATCTTTCCAGATCTCAGCTATAACCAATCCTTACGAGAATTTCCATGTTACAAATTTAAATCACGGTAAGAGCAGAATATGAAAACAACAAAATAAAGCAGTGTGCATTCCGACCCTATCATATAAACAGTAACAACATAAACATTCTCCCTTATTACTCCTTGTTGCGGCGTGCAACCCAATCCCACCTGTGCACCCTTATTACTCCTCAATATATATTGCTCTTATCCCTCTTGTTGGGGCGTGCAAACCGATCCCCCCAGTCCACCCTTATTGCTCCTTGTTGCGGTGTGCAATCCAATCCTACCAAACAATCACAATTCACCCATATTTCTCCTCAATATACCACCCTTATTCCTCCTGTTGCGGTGTGCAACCCAATCCCACCATATCAGTACCAATCACACAATAATAATAAGTGTCTCGATATTTAAATCAAAATCCTCCACCATAATTATGTCTCAACCAATGCAAACAGAAATTTGTATCATTAAGAAACTTCACCGATTAATACTACACAACGAGACCAACTGAATTATTTTATGAAACACCAACAAGACAGCTTAAAATAATGTAATATAGTGAAATCACGGAGAATAAATAATATTCAAATAAGTAACAACAACTATCAGGAAGCAATTAGACATAGAAGAGTTCAATAAGATTTAAACAATTAAGGCATGAAGGTAATAGATTGGGAACGGGGAAGAGAACATGCTTAACAAGTAATTTGGCGGCGCATAGGTACTCGTCACCTCACCTATACGCCACACACATGAATTCTCACATAGAAAATAGGTTGGGGATTCCTAATCCCTCAAGTCGAAGTTAGACCAAACACTTACCTTGATTTCGCAAGCCACTCATTGCTCAAGTACAACTTTTTCTTTAGAATTCACCTCCAACCCACTCGAATATAATCATAATTAGTTCAATATCATTAATTATTGCTGAAGGAATTAACTTTAATGCATAATCATGGTTTTCCTAAGTTTTCCGAAAAAAAGTTAAAAACTGACCCCGGGCCCGCTTGGTCCAAACTCAGGGTTCGGACCAAATTCCATTTATCCATTCACCCCCGAGCCCGAATATGTAGTTAATTTCGAAATCCGACCCCAATTCGAGGTCTAAATTCTCATTATACAAAATTCTCTAATTCTATCCAAACCCCCAATTTCTACCATGAAAACCTTTGATTTTTGATTGAAAAGTGATGAAAACTAATGGGTAATAGAGAGAAAATAGTTTAGAATCGTTTACCAACACTTTGGAGAATAATTTGTCTTTTGAAAATCATCTTTAGGTCTTCTTGGTTTTGAAAATATGAAAGAATGGCTTAATCCCGTGTTAGGTTCTGTTTTTAAGTCGCTGGACAGGTCTTCTTCACGTTCGCGAAGCTTTACGGCTAGAAGGCCTACGCTTTCGCGATGATCTGCTCGCGTTCGCGAAGCTTTGCTCATTTGAAAATCGCGTTCACGACCAGGTGGTCACGTTCACATAGAGGAAATGTGACTCCCCTACCCCAGGTCCATTAACTCATTGCGTTCACGTAAGTCTGATCGCGTTCGCGAAGGGTACTCTCCCCAGTGCTTCGCGTTCGCGAAGAAGAAATTTTCCTTCACCCTGGTTTACACTTCGCGATCACGAAGCACAAAATCACAGCGCACCAGCAACAACAATACAATAGTTTTATATAAGTTCAAAACATCCCGAAGCCTACCCGAAACTCACCCGAGCCCTCGGGGCTCCAAACCAAACATGCACACAAGTCTGAAAACATCCTACGGTCTTGCTCATGCGATCAAATCTATAAAATAACACCTAAAACTACGGATTTAGCATCAAAACTCACGAATTCCTCAAGAACATTTCAAATTCACTATCTTCTCAGCTGGACGTCCGAATCACGTCAAATAAACTCCAATTTCCACCAAACTTCACAGACATGACATATATGTTATTGTAAACCTGTACCGGGCTTCGGAACCAAAATATGGGCCCGATACCAATGAGTTCAAACATTAATTCATTTCTTTAATTCCTTTAAATTTTATTTTAACAATTTTCATCAAAAATTCATTTCTCGGGCTAGGGACCTCAAAAGGTCCGTAGTAAAATATGGGACCAAAAGTTCGTGATGTGTCATTCATGGTTGGGGAGAGGGTATTACTTTGGGTATCACCCATGAAGGGTGTTATGAGATTTGGGAAGAAGGGCAAGTTAAGCCCTAGGTATATTGGGCCATTTGATATTCTCGACAGAGTGGGGGAGGTAGCTTATAGACTTGCATTGCCTCCAGGGTTATCCTCAGCTCATCCGGTCTTCCATGTGTCTATGCTCCGGAAATATCATGGTGACCCGTCCCACGTATTAGATTTCAGCTCTGTCCAATTGGACAAGGATTTGACTTATGAGGAGGAGCTGATAACCATTCTAGACTGGCAGATTCGTCAGTTGAGGTCAAAGAGTTACCCTTCAGTTCAAGTGCAGTGGAAAGGTCATCCTGTTGAGGCAGCTCATTAGGAGTCCGAGTCGGACATGCGGAGTAGATATCCACACTTGTTCGCCAGTTCTGGTACTTTTCTATGTCCATTCGAGGACGAACGTTTGTTTTAGAGGTGGAGATTGTGATGACCCAAAGGGTCATCTTATGATTTGAGACACCATTTCGGTCTCATTAGCCTTAAAAACATTATTTTCATCCAACTCGATTTGCATGCGCATTCCGGGCGTGAATCCAGAAAGCTTTTATGTGAAAGTATATGAGATAAGAATTTTTGAGAGTTAAAATTTATTTTTAGTTGACTTTGGTCAACGTTTTGAGTAAACGAACCTGGAGCCGTGTTCCGACGGTCCCAGAAGGTCCGTAGTAAAATATGGGACTCAACTTTCCCTTCTTTCCAAATCTCATAACACCCTTCATGGGTGATACCCAAAGTAATACCCTCTCTCCAACCATGAATTCCACATCATGAACTTTACGATCGACATATTTCTTTTGCCGGGACTGAGCTATATGAAGTCGATCCTGTATAATCTTGACCTTGTTCAAGGCTTCCTGGACTAAGTGTGTGCCCAATAACCGAGCCTCTCTCGGCTCAAACCATCCAACTGGCGATCTGCACGGTCTACCATATAATGCCTTATAAGGAGCCATCTGAATGCTCGACTGGTAGCTATTATTATAGGCAAACTACGCTAATGGCAAAAACTGATCCCAATAACCTCCGAAGTCAATAACACAGGCGCAGAGCATATCCTCCAAGATCTTAATAGTACGGTCAGACTGCCGGCTGTGCTTAACTCAACTCGCATACCCAACTCACGCTAAACTGCCCTCCAAAAGTGCGAGGTAACTGCGTACCTCGATCAGAAATGATAGACACGGACACACCATAAAGGCGAACGATCTCTCGAATATATATCTCTTCCGACCGCTCCGAGGTATAAGTACTTTCCACTGGAATGAAATATTCTGATTTAGTCAGCTTATCCACAATAACCCAAGCAACGTCGAACTTCCTTTGAGTCTGTGGGAGCCCAACAACGAAGTCCATAGTGACACGCTCGCACTTCCACTCAGGAATCTCTATCTACTGAAGTAAACCATCGGGTCTCTGATGCTCATACTTCACCTGTTGACAATTCAAACAACGAGCCACATAAGCAACAATATCCTTCTTCATCCTCCGCTACCAATAATGCTATCGCAGGTCCTGGTATATCTTGGAAGCACCCGGGTGAATAGAATACTTAGAACTGTGAGCCTCCTCAAGGATCAACTCACGAAGCCCATCAACATTAGGCACACACACTCGGCCCTGCATCCTCAAAACACAGTCATCTCCAACTGTAACCTGTTTGGCACCCCCGTGCCGAACTGTGTCCCTAAGGACCATCAAGTGAGGGTCATCATTCTGCCGATCTTTGATACGCTCAAATAAGGAAGACCGAGCGACTGTACAAGCTAAAATATGGCTGGGCGAAATGTCTAACCTCATAAACTATTTGGCCAGAGTCTGAATATCTGAAGCTAGCGGTCTCTCACTAACTGGAATGAACGCCAGGCTGCCAATACACACTACTTTCCTACTTAATGCATCGGCCACCACATTGGCCTTTCCCGGATGATACAATATAGTGATGTCATAGTATTTCAATAACCCTAACCATATCCTCTGCCTCAAATTTAGATCCTTTTGCTTGAACAAATACTGAAGGCTGCGATGATCCGTGAACACCTCACACGGCACACCATAGAGATAGTGCCTCCAGATCTTCAATGCATGAACAATGGCTTCCAACTCTAAGTCATGGACAGGAAAATTCTTCTCATGAACCTTCAATTGCCGAGATGCATATGCAATCAGCCTGCCCTCTTGCATCAATACTGCTCCGAGCCCAACAAGAGAGGCATCACAATATACCGTGAAAGATCTCGAACCTGATGGTAACACCAACACCGGTGCTGAAGTCAAGGCTGTCTTGAGCTTCGGAAAGCTCGCCTCACACTCGTCCGACCATTTGAATGGATCACCCTTTTGGTTCAATATGATCTTAATAGTTGTTCATAATTAATTACAAAATCATCAAATAACTTCACGTTAAAAATAGTCTCCTTTCAAACCTTCACAATACTGATAACGAGATGCGATGCATGAAGAACTCATAATTATTTACCTGAATTAACGTGTCTCATTTAACGCCACATGGGAGGACACCTATCTCGTAGGTTAAAGCTCAATAATTATAACACAAATTTGGCAAATTATGCACTAAAATTTTATACAAAAAAATTCAAATAAACCTAACAGGCATGACTCCCTATTAGTACTATAGTACAAATTTTAATTTCACAAGGGAGAATTTGAACACAAGATTTTTCATCACAAAGATATCGTCCTTATATAACTTCCACCGCGGCTCATAGCCTGATTTAAACATATCAAATCATATTAAAATGTGAGGATCTCGCCCTCAGTTCTGAATCACAAGTAATATGCACATCGTCCCAATCGAAACAATCCATTTTCTTCTTTTAAATATTTTCCGTTAAACAAAATTACAACATGTAATGATAGACATAGCTATCTCCATAGAATCTCCCAATATGAGTATTCACATAAGTAGATTTCAGGGTTACGAAGCTCACTCATGAGTGGAGAATATTAGGAGGACTTTCCTAGATACTCATAACCGAATAAAGTTAAGGAAATTGTCACTTTATAATAACTAGAGATCGTACTTGTAATGACATCATCTAGTGTAGCGACCTCAGCCATATCATAGAAAATATATCAATAGGCTAGGTCTCCACCTCTAGGAGTCTGACCTCTACCTTCAACATTCCGACCCCTTCCCCTAGCTGGTCATGTAAGTTGAGTTGTAACTGCAATGGGGCGCATAACCTGAGTGCTCTGATGAAATATGTCTCTCCCAAGTCTTGGACAATTTTCTCAGGATGTCCCTAATATCACCATATTCATAGAAATCCTTTTCGCGGGTTCGGATGCTATACCGAGTTTATGCCAAATAACTAGAATAACCGTTGTAGGAATCTCGTAGCGGTGGAGCATTAAAAGAACTCATCGGAGCACCCCAAGTAATCAGATATATGGACTGGGCTGGCCGATTGCCCCAGCCCCTGCCATAATAATTTGTTGTTGTAGAGTATAATCCACCGAATCTTTTAGAACCTCGAGACCTATTAGTCTCCTTAGCTTCCTCTTTTCCTCATCCCGGACACACTCTAACAACTAGGCAATTTCTACCACTAGCCAAAATGAAGTATCAACCTGCCCTGAGTCGTACAAAATTTTACGATCATAATTGAGTCCTTTAATGAGTTTGTGGACTCGCTCACTGGCTATATGAACCGAAGTAGGAGTATGACGGGCTAACTTATCGAACCTGATGGCATATTCTGATACCTTCATGGTGACCTCACGCAACCGTTCAAACCCTATGCGCCACGCATTATGGAGAGTCCGAGAAACAAACTCTTTCAAAAGCATTTATGAGAACTGAGACAAGTAGTTGGTGTTGCAATGGCTGGTCGTCCTCTTCGTAGGCTTGCCACAAACACCGGCGACCTATTTCTTCTTTTACTATGTTGACTCAACACAGCTGAGCTACCCCATTTATTCATATACTCTTCATTATTATTTGGGGTAACTCTTATCCCGATTGATGCACAATGATCACAAAAGTAGAGCTCTATACAGATAAATCTTGGCACGAACCACATAGTCTAGAAGCTCGTCAACCACTATACTCCCTATGAAGTACCCCAAAATCCGCAACCATGACTTCCGCACTAAGTAGACCTTCTGTAGATTTAAAGTTGTTTATATAACTCCTTTGGTACTGAGGTATAAGGTTATTAAGGAGGCAGACATAGCGCAAGTCCCGATTTTATCTCTTGCAAAATCTCAGGCCTTATATATTCCAGGCCAAAACCGATATAACACATGACCCTGCAATCTATTCCTTGACAGTGGACTTCCCCACTTGGCACGAAGTCATAGGTCACAACGTCTGATAATCCACAATGTTAAACTTCACAAATCATATAAATCAACTCCATTGCTTTCAACTATTCCCATGTTCTGCAATACTTCATAGCAGCGGTCAAGAAAAATCATGTGGGTCCTAAAAAGGTGTACCACTGAAATGGAGTGGAAATAGTTTGGTAAACTTGTCCAACCTCAATAAATGGACTAGTGCGTCCTGCAACACTGGAGTAGCTATGAATCCTTCTGGAACCTGAACTGCTCCAACATGTACCGACTGAGTAGAACCTCCACTTCTAAATCCACTTGAGGCTCTACAATAGATGCTGATGTTCGAGCTCCAGACTGAGCTCTGCCTCTGCCTCTTCCCCTAATCGTAGCTGTCAGTAGAGCTCCATTTCTTGTCCGGTTGTAGATGCATTGCGTGTTGTCTAGATTTGCGAAAGAATAAGAATAGGCGAGTTTAATCATCAATGATAGAATAAATTCGCACGATTGAGTAGAATAAAAGTGAAATTGTTCCTAACTTTATAGCCTATGGGAGATAAGTACAAACGTCTCTGTACCGATCCCTCAGACTCTACTAATCTTGTTTGTGAATTATGAGACCTAGGCAACCTACAGCTCCGATACCAACTTGTCACGACCCGAATCCCCACCTTCGGGACCATGATGGCGCCTAACATTGTACTTGCTAGGCAAGCCAACATTAGAGATTTTCGACATTTAAAACAATTTAAAACATATACAAAATATAATGCTATCCAACAATAATACCAAAATACTGTATGAAGGAATAATACGATACCGCAAAACAAATGCTAATATCTAGCTACCCAGGGTTTGAAGTCACAATTCACGAACTACTAAGAGTTTACTACAAGTATTTGGCTCAAAGAAATAGTATATAACTGTTTTGAACTAAATAAAACAGCAAATGCATAATAATGAGAAGACTCCAGGAATTTGCGGACGTCGGCAGATCTACCTCGTGTCTCCGTGCGAATAGTATCAGCTCTCACTCGAACTCATCTCGGACCTAAACCTGGATCTGCACAACAAGTGCAGAGTGCATTATCAGTACAACCGACCCCATGTACTGGTAAGTGCCGAGTCTAACCTCAATGAGGTAGCGACGAGGCTACGGCGGGGCATTTATAATATAACCTGGGATACAATGTTTAATAAAGCAAAAAGGAAATACTAAAGTAAATGAATCAATAACTTGTAGTAAATACATAAGTAACCCAGCTATCTTTCCAGATCTCAGCTATAACCAATCATTACGAGAATTTCCATGTTACAAATCTAAATCACGGTAAGAGTAGAATATGAAAACAACAAAATAAAGCAGTGTGCATTCCGACCCCATCATATAACCAGTAACAACATAAACATTCTCCCTTATTACTCCTTGTTGCGGCGTGCAACCCGATCCCACCTGTCCACCCTTATTACTCCTCAATATATATCACCTTTATTCCTCCTGTTGCGGCGTGCAACCCGATCCCACTAGACAATCACAGTTCACCCTTATTCCTCCTCAATATACCACCCTTATTCCTCCTGTTGCGGAGCGCAACCCGATCCCACCATATCAGTACCAATCACACAATAATAATAATATATCACAATTAAAATAAAAATCCTCCACCATATTTATGTCTCAACCAATGCAAACAGAAAGCTGTATCATTAAGAAACTTCATCGATTAATACTACACAACGAGACCAACAGAATTATGTTATGAAACACCGACAAGCCAGCTTAAACCAATAATGTAATACAGTGAAACCACGGAGAACAAATAATATTGCAAATAAGTAACAACAACTATCGGGAAACAATTAGACATAGAAGAGTTCAATAAGCATGAAACAATTAAGGAAGGAAGGTAATAGATTGGGAACGGGGAAGGGAACAGGCTAAACAAGTAATTTGGCGGCGCATAAGTACTCGTCACCTCACCTATACGCCACACACATGAATTCTCACATAAAAAATAGGTTGGGGATTCCTAATCCCTCAAGTCGAAGTTAGACCAAGCACTTACCTTGATTTCGCAGGCCAGTCACTGCTCAAGTACAACTTTTTCTTTAGAATTCACCTCCAACCCACTCGAATCTAATCATAATTAGTTCAATATTATTAATTATTGCTAAAGGAATTAACTTTAATGCATAATCATGGTTTTCCTAAGTTTTCCCAAAAAAAAAGTTAAAAGTTTAGAATCATAGTTAGTTTCGAAATTCGACCCCAATTTGAGGTCTAAATTTCAATTATACAAAATTCCCTAATTCTACCCAAAACCCCCAATTTCTACCATGAAAACTCTTGATTTTTGATTGAAAAGTGATGAAAAACAATGGGTAATCGAGAGAAAATAGTTTAGAATCTTTTACCAACACTTTGGGGAAGAACTTGTCTCTTCAAAATCGTCTCTAGGTCTTCTTGGTTTTGAAAATACTAAAGAATGGCTTAATCTCGTGTTAGGTTCTATTTTTAAGTCGTTGGACATGTCTTCTTTGCGTTCGCGAAGCTCTACGGCCAGAAGGCCTACGCGTTCGCGATGGACTGCTCATTTGGCCATCACGTTCGTGACCAGATGGTCGCGTTCACGTAGAGGAAATGTGACTCCCCTCCCCCAGGTCCATTAACTCATCGCGTTCGCGAAGGGTACTCCTCCCAGTGCTTCGTGTTCGCGACCAGTACTTCGCGTTCGCTAAGAAGAAATTTTCTTTTACCCTGGTTTACACTTCGCGATCGCGGGAGAGGCTTCGCGATCGCGAAGCACAAAATCACAACGCACCAGCAACAACAATACAACAGTTTTCTATAAGTTCAAAACATCTCGAAGCCTACCCGAAACTCACCCGAGCCCTAGAGGCTCCAAACCAAACATGCACAGAAGTCTAAAAACATCCTACGGACTTTCTCGTGCAATCAGATTGCTAAAATAACACCTAAAACTACAGATTTAGCATCAAAACTCATGAATTCCTCAAGAACATTTCAAATTCACTATCTTCTCAACCGGACGTCCGAATTATGTCAAATAAACTCCGATTTCCACCAAATTTCACAGACATGACATATATGTTATAATAAACCTATACCGGGTTCCGAAACCAAAATACGAGCCCGATACCAATGAGTTCAAACATTAATTTATTTCTTTAATTCCTTTAAATTTGAGTTTAACAATTTTTATCAAAAATTCGTTTCTCGGGGTAGGGACCTCGGAATTCGATTCCGGGCATACGCCCAAGTCCCATATTTTATTACGGACCTCCCGGGTCTGTCGGAACATGGGTCCGAGTCCGTTTACTCAAAACATTGACCAAAGTCAACTAAAAATAAATTTTAACTCTAAAAAATTCTGTCTCATATATTTTCATAAAAGCTTTCCAAATTCACGCTCGGATTGCACACACAAATCGGGTGGATGAAAATAATATTTTTAAGGCTAATGAGCCTGGAATGGTGTCTCAAATCATAAGATGACCCTTTGGGTCATCACATTCGATTCTGTTTCGATTGAAACATTAGATTCGGGGCCATAGCAAAAAGAATTTGGGCATCGTGTGAGGAATTTATGGTCATTTTACTAAAAAATAGTTTGTCAGATTTTTCAGATTAATTACGAAATTGCCACTGAATTCGTATTTAAAAATCTGCACTATTTGCGAATATTGAAACCAACATATCTCCTTTATTATAAGATCAAATTGAGTGATTCAAAAGTCTAACTTGACTAAAATTTTACAAGGAATACATTGGAATCATAAAAGGTGAGTGTCGGGATCGTTTGGAACGAGAAATGAGGTAGAGTAGCTGGTAGAAAAATATATAAAATAAGGGTTTGTTCATTTGGTCATTTTTTGAGTTGGGGACCTCGGATTTGGGCGATTTTGGAGGCGATTTTCACCATATGGATTGGGGTAAGTTTTCTCTACTAGGTTGTGGTTATATTTCATGAATCCATTTTTGTTTTTGGGATTTAATTGATGATTTCAAAGTGAAATTTGGAGGGGGGGGGGGGGTTTCCCTAAAGTTTCATAAAGTGAATTTTTAAGTTTTGAACATCGATTTGGAGTCGGATTTGAGTGAAAATAGTATGGTTGGACTCGTAATTGAATGAATTGTTGGATTTTGTGAGTTTTATCAGGTTCCGAGGTGCGGGCCGAGGTTGGGCTTTTTGTCGATTTTTGGCTTTTGATTAAATATTCTACCTTTTTCAATTGGGATTGGTTCCTTTAGAATTTTTTTGATGTAATTGAGTTGTTTTTGGTTAGTTTTGATTCGTTTGGAGGTCGGAACACGCGGGATGACATCTTTGGAGCATCGCTTGGCCTGCTCGGCATTGGTATTGGCTCGTTCAAGGTAAGTAATTCTTCTAAACTTAGTGCTGAGGGTATGAAACCCCGCATTACGTGTTATTTGATTGGTATTGAGGTGACGAGTGTGTGGGTGTACACCCTGTGAGTTGGGACCCTGTGGTTCCCACGACACTATATAGTGGCCTTATTTTGTCGATATCTGTGTTTTTACCATGTGATAAAGTAATTGAGTTGTCAATCATGCTAGATATCATGTTCAGACTTTATGCCGATAGTGTTGAGACCCATAGTGGTCGTTTCTTGCTGTTATTTCACAGATTTCATTGATATTTTGTACTCAGTCATGTTCATGCATTCATATCATATCTCAGTCTCAGTTGTTATCTATTGATACATCATATTCTTGTCGTCGGGCTAGTTTCATGACTCTGTGAGCTCGTGAGTGAGACTGGAGAGATTGATGACTGAGTAAGGCCGGGGGCCTAGTGGTTGTGAGGATATTGATACAATAGCACGTGACTTGTCCATGCGGATCCAGGTATTTGATATTATAGCACGTGAGTTGTCCGTGCAGAACGTGAGTTATTCGTGCGGATCCAGATATTGATATTATGGCGCGTGAGTTGTCCGTGCAGCACGTGAGTTGTCCGTGCATAACTTTTGGGCTGTAGGATCTCCTCCGGAGTCTGAACACCCCAGTAAGCGCAAACGACTATAAACGTGTGCGGATTGAGATACATGGTATTTGCATGCACACATGACATACATGAATTTTCATGCACTCATGACATACATGCATAGGGATGCATTTTTCTCCATGTTATATAGTATCACGTCATCCATGACTTATTATACACATTGATATGTGGGCTCAGAGAGGTATTTTATACTTGTTGTTTGAAAAGAAAATGAAACATCTTACTTATTACTGAAAAGATTTTGGGAAAAATCATACTTTTCAAACTTACCTGTATTTCGACTTTTTGGCCAAAAGATTTGAGTTCTCACTAAGATATTTGAAAAGCATGCCTATTTACTGGAACTGTGAGCGAGTTGAGCATTTTACTTCTGAGATACTCTTTTTATTACTTGTATTACGCAATTGCGAACTGTTGTAGAATACTGGTATTTGACCCGAACTAGTGTTAGCTCGTCACTGCTTTCAACCTAAGGTTAGGTTTGTTACTTACTCAGTACATAGGGTCGGTTGTACTGATACTACACTTCTGCACATTGCGTGCAGATGTCAGTTGCTGTTGTTGCTGTGCTCGATATTTGCGGGACTTGAAGATGTATCGGCGTCCCTGTTGTAGCTGCCTCCTTTGTTCGGGGTAGCCTTAGATTATAAAACTCTATTTATGTACTTTTCAAACAGACTGTGTATTTATTTCATTTTTGCTTGGTAAACTCTATTCGTAGAAGCTCATGATTTGTACTACCAGTTCTTAGAAAATGTATAAAATTCCATAAATTACTCTCATTTAATTTTCTTTTTAATATAATTGAAAGTGGATAATTAATAGTTGGCTTACCTAGAGGATTGGGTTAGGTGTCGTCATGACCAGTGGATTTTGAGTCGTGACAGCAACATTCAAGCATTTGATGAACAATGTGTTCCAGCTAGGGCCGTTCAAAATCGAACCGTAACCGTTAACCGAACCAAATCGATGGCTTATTGGATTATTGGTATCAGGTTATCTGGGTAATGGATGGTGAACGAATTGCGATTTGATAATTAACGGCTTAACGGTTTGGGGGCGAATTACTCAATTTTCTTATTGGATAAACCGTTTACCCATTAAAAAAATTATATATTTACATTTTTACCCCTAGCAGCTCAAATACACACACTGCATGCTCACAATAGGATAATTTTTTTGACATAAAATGAGATCAATGAGGTACAGTTATGCTACTTTGATTAATTGATCAACTTAAATCACGAGGGTAACTTCAGATAGTTTCGTAGATCATGCAAGACAGATACTTCGGGTACAATTGAAGATTTAGGTCTTAAAAAATAAAAGACAAATGATCGAATATCTGATAAAATGATATGAGAATAGTAAAAGGTGATGGAGTATTGCTTTCTGAAGCTTAGACAGAATCACCTTGCTACATCACCAACTATATCTTCCTCCATTTATTTCTTACTTTGTTTCTTTAAAAGCTTTGAGCTTTCTGTGTTGTTACAGTGAGCTTTATACTATGCAGTTTGTCGTTTGGTATTCACAAGACTATGATTATTCAAAAAAATTATTTGGTTTAGCCGATAAACCCCCCGATAATCGTTAATCTGATACAAATCCGCCCCTTGCCTTATTGGATGTCTAACAGATTACTATATTTATAATCCGATAACCGTTAAGCCGAACCGTTAGGCGTAATTATCCGCCCAATCCGCCCGATAAGCACCCCTAGTTCCAACCATATTTGGACTCCTTCGTTACTGTATTCATTGATAACATCCTGGTGTACTCTCGTAGCCAAGAGGAGCATGCTCAGCATTTGAGGATTGTATTACATAGATTGAGGGAGGAGAAGCTTTATGCAAAGTTCTCCAAGTGTGAGTTTTGGCTCAGTTTAGTTGCATTCTTGGGGAACGCAATGTCCAGTGAGGGTATTCAGGTGGATCCGAAGAAGATAGAGGCGGTGTAAAGTTGGCCTAGATCGTCCTCAGCTACGGAGATTAGGAGCTTTCTTGGTTTGGCGGGTTATTACCGTCACTTTGTAGAGGAATTTTCATCTATTACTTCGCCCTTGACCAAATTGACCCGAAAGGGTGCTCTATTCACGTGGTCGGATGAGTGTAAGGAGAGATTTTCGAAGCTCAAGACTGCTTTGACCACATCTCCAGTGTTAGTTCTGCCATCATCTTCAGGTTCTTATACCGTGTATTGTGATTCCTCGAGGATAGGCATTGGTTGTGTTTGATGCATGAGGGTAGGGTGATTGCCTATGCCTCGCGCCAGTTGAAGACCCATGAGAGGAATTATCCAGTGCATTATTCTGAGTTAGCAGCTATTGTTCACGCCTTAAAGATTTGGCGTCATTATTTGTATGGGGTTCATTGTGATTTATACTGATCACTGGAGTCTGCACCATCTGTTTAAGCAGAAGGATCTTAATTTGCGTCAGTGGAGATGGTTGGAGCTTCTTAAGGACTATGATATCACTATTCTATATCATCCAGGGAAGTCCAATGTGGTGGCCGATGCTTTGAGTCGTCGGGCAGAGAGTTTGGGGAGTTTAGCATATCTTCCAGCAGCAGAGAGACTTTTGGCATTGGATGTTTAGGCCTTAGCGGGCCAGCTTGTGAGATTGGATATTTTGGATCCCAGCCAGGTATTGGCCCGCGTGGTTTCCAAGTCTTCTCTTTACAACCTTATTAGGGAGCATCATTATGATGACCCACACTTTCTCGTTCTTCAGGATAGGGTCCGATGAGGTAATGCTAGGGATGTGATTATTGTTGATGACGGTGTGTTGAGGATGCAGGGCCGGATATGTGTGCCTCATGTAGATGGGCTTTGAGAGTTGATTCTTGAGGAGGCCCATAGCTCGCGGTATTCCATCCGGGTGCCGCGAAGATGTACCAGGATTTGAGACAACACTATTGGTGGAGGCAGATGAAGAAGGATATAGTTGGGTTTGTAGCTTGGTGTCTCAACTATCAGCAGGTTAAGTATGAGCATCTGAGACCGGGTGACTTGCTTCAGAGATTAGCTATTCCGGAGTGGAAGTGGGAGAGGATCACCATGGGCTTTGTAGTTGCGCTCCCACGTACATCGAGGAAGTTCGATGCTATTTGGGTTATTGTGGATCGGCTGACCAAGTCCACACACTTCATTCCTGTTGGTACTACTTACTCATCAGAGCGGTTAGCTGAGATTTATATTCGAGAGATTGTTCGTCTGCATGGTGTCCCGATTTCCATCATTTCTGATAGAGGTACTCAGTTCACATCGCAGTTTTGGAGGGTCGTGCAACGAGAATTGGGTACTCAGGTTGAGTTGAGCATAAATTTTCACCCTCAGACGGACGGGTGGTTCAAGAGCACTATTCACATATTGTAGGACATGTTGCGCACTTGTGTCATTGATTTTGGGGGTTCATGGGACCAGTTTCTGCCACTCGCGGAGTTTGCATATAACAACAATTATCAGTCGAGTATTCAGATGGATACGTATGAGGCTTTATATGTGAGGAGGTGTAGATCTCCGGTTGTATGGTTTGAGCCGAGTTAGGCTAGGCTCTTGGGTACAAACTTGGTACAGGATGCTTTAGATAAGGTGAAATTGATTCAAGAGAGGCTTAGAACGGTGCAGTCTATGCAGAAGAGCTATGCGGACAGGAAGGTCTTTGATGTGTCATTTATGGTTGGGGAGAAGGTCTTGCTAAATGTATCACCCATGAAGGGTGTTATGAGGTTTGGGAAGAGGGAGAATTTGAGCCCCCGGTTCATTGGGCCTTTTGAGGTGCTTCAGAGGATAGGGGAGGTGGCTTATAAGCTTGCTTTGCCACCTAATTTGTTGAGTGTGCATCCAGTATTTCATGTCTCCATGTTTTGGAAGTATGTTAGCGATCTGTCCCATGTTTTGGACTTCAGCACGGTTCAGTTGGAGGGTGATATGACTTATGATGTGAAGCCGATGGCTATTTTGGATCGGCAGGTTCGAAGTTTAAGGTCTAAGAACATAGCTTCAATATAGGTGCAGTGGAGAGGGAAGCCTGTGGAGGAGGCCACCTAGGAGACCGAGCGGGAGATGCAAGCAGGTACCCACACATATTTGAGACTCTAGGTATGATTCTAGACTCGTTCGAGGACGAACGTTTGTTTAAGATGGGGAGGATGTAATGACCGGGCCGGTCATTCCGAGAGTTATAGCCCCGTCTCCCCCATTTCTACTTCTTTATGTGTTATTCAGCTGTATTGAGTTGTGCCGCGTTGGTTGGTTCAGGTCCGGAGTGGTTTCGGAGTGGAATGAGACACTTAGTCTCTTATTTAGAAGTTAAAGTTGGAAAAGTCAACCGGATATTGACTTATGGGTAAACGATTTCGGATTTGAAGTTTTATGGTTCAGTTAGCTCCGTTAGGTGATTTTGGACTTAGGAGCATGTCCGGAATGTAATTTGGAGGTCCGTGGTAGAATTAGGCTTGAAGTGGCAAAATTAGAAATTTGGTGATTTTCGATCGGCAGTGGAATTTGATATCGGGGTTGGAATGGAATTCCGGAAGTTGGAGTAGGTTCGTAGTGTCATTTGTGACGTGTGTGCAAACTTTGAGGTTATTCGTACGAGGTTTGGTAGGTTTTTACGTCGTTTGCAGAAATCGGAAGTTTAGAAGTTCTTAGGCTTGAATCCGAGGTTAATTTGGTGTTTTGGTGTTGTTTTGAGTGTTCTGAGGGGTCGACTAAGTTCGTATATGGTTATATGACTTGTTGGTAATATTGGTTGAGGTCCCGATGGCCTCGGGTGTGTTTCGGGTGGTTAACGGATTTAGTTTTTGGAGTTGGGAACTGTTGTGCTGCTGGTTTTTGAGTTGCTGGTGTTTTTCTGCACCTGCGGATGGGGAGCCGCAGGTGTGAGGTCGCAGGCGCGGGGCAGTGTGCGCAGATGCGGAAGTTTGGAAAGCTGGGCATCCAGCGCAGGTGCGCAAGCTTGGCCGCACCTGCGAGCCCGCAGGTGCGATGCACGGGGCGCATGTGCGGAAGTTGAGGAAGTAAGTGACTTCCGCAGGTGCAGTTGTTTGGACTGCAGGTGCGGTCGTACGGGTGAGAGTAAAAGGTCGCAAGTGCGAGAAGCCTGGGCAGAAGGTATATATTGCACACTTCGCGAATTTTGTGTATTCTTCACTATTTCTATTCAGATTTGAAGCTTTTGGGAGTAATTTGAAGAGGGATTCAAAGGGGATTTCATTGAGGTAAGTTATTTGAGCCCTAATACTCGTGTTTATGGTAATTTCTCGTTGTTTAATCATGTAATTAGTGGGAATTAGGGCTTGAAAATTGGAGAGTTTGATTTGGGGATTTGAGGGGCCAAATGAAGTCGGATTTTGATAATTTTGATCTGGTTGGACTCGTGAGTGAATGGGCTTTCTAGTTTTGTAATTTTTGTCGGGTTTCGAGACGTGGGCCCGGGAGCCGAATTTTGAACCGATTTCTGAATTTTGGTCTAATTTTATAATTTTTCATGTGCAATTTATTTCGTTAGCGTATATTGATAGTAATATACCGATTTTGAATATATTAGGAGCATTTGGAGGCCGAGTCAAGAGGCAAGAGCATCGCGGGTTAGAGATTTGACCGGTTTGAGGTAAGTAACGATTGTAAATCTAGTCCCGAGGGTATCAAACCCCAGATTTCATATCATTTTACTATTTTAAGGTGACGCACATGTTAGATGACGGACGTGTGGGCATGTGGGCATGCACCGTTTGGGTTTGTGACTTCGTCCGACCCGTAGCAACTGTATAATGATTATGTGTTTTAGAAAGAATTTCTCTGAAAGTCATGTTTGGGCCTTGTGCCAGTATTGTTTGGACCCTCAAGGGCCTTTTCTTACTATCCTCTCACTGTTTTTCGATTAGAAATCTATACTCAGAAATAGTGAGAGGATAGTAAGAAAAGGCCCCTGAGGATCCAAACAGTACTGGTACAAGGCCCAAACATGACTTTCAGCCCAAGTTATAGAATTCTTTCTAAAACACATAATCATTATATAGTTTCAACAAAATATGCAACTCTACAGTTGCTACGGGACGGACTAAGTCACAATCCCCAACGGTGTATGCCCACACGCCCGTCACCTAGCATGTGCATCACCTCAAAATAGTAAAATGATACGAAATCTGGGGTTTCATACCCTCAGAACTAGATTTACAATCGTTACTTACCCCAAACCGATCAAATCTCTAACTCGTGATGCTCTTGCCTCTCGACTCGGCCTCCAAATGCTCCGAATCTATTCAAAATCATTATATTACCATCAATATACGCTAACAGAATGAATTTCACATGAAAAACTATCAAATTAGACCAAAATTCTGAAATCGGTTCAAACAGGCTTCGGGCCCACGTCTCGAAACTCGACAAAAATTACAATATATGTATATATATATAAAATATATATTTTAATTGAGCTAGAGAATGTAATTAGTTAGCCGACCAACTAATTTTATATTTCTCCCTTCAACATATATATACCCGGTCTGTTTTATTTTAATGGTATGTATATTTTTAATGTCTCTAAGAATAGCTGATAATATATATATATATCAATAAGTTTCGTCGAGTGACAAATTTTACATTTTGCCTTTTATTTTATGTGAACCTATTGACTGAAGACAAAATTTAAGAAATTTTTTTTTTCGAACTTATGATTTTAGGCATATCATGATATTATGTGACCGTAAAATCATGTCATTAAGACTTAAAAAAAAAGTTAAAAATTAAATTATTTTTAAATATAGAAGACTATAAATTTTTTTGGAATAATTACGTCACGACAAAGAGAGTAGTAGCCAATAAGTTGAATACAGATTTTATTTATCAGTGAGGTATTTTGTAATAAAATGCATGTTTGCCATTATTATTCATGATTTTTCGTTGCAAATGACCTATTTATAATCATATGTTTTTCCTCATCAGATACAGTAAGTCAAAGATAAAAACAATTTTTGTAATTGAGGAAAAAATAAAGGAGATATATACGGTTAAGCCCTTTGAAAATGCTCCCTCCTAGAGTAAAAAAATACCAATATTGCGATTAATGTGTATATGTTTTCCTGTCAGGAGGAAAATCTATCTCGTTTCTCATTCTCAATAAGAATGCATCAACAGAATTATAATTGTATATAGATCATTGTGTCATGAACTTACCAGAAATTAAGTGATGTTAATTTGGAGAGTTAGAGGAGGGGTGTGTGTAGGGGGGGNCATCTTATACATATTACTATGAGTCATTCATTACTCAAAAATTAGAAACTAGTAACAGGCAAACTCATTAGCTAAACAACAAAATTCGTCAGTATTTCTACTTAGCGACATATTATCAAAGAAAAAAAATTAGTTACGAATGATTAGCTACATACCGGCAATTAGGGGTGTACAAACCGAACCAGAAAATCACATCGAACCGAAAAGTCAAACCAAACTGATTAAAATACTCGACTAGGTTTGGTTTGATGGTTTGTATTAAGTTAAAATATCCGAACCAAACTGACATATAAATATATAATTTTTATATATACTTTCAAGATTTTATATAGAATTCCTTAAAAAAATGTCTAGAAATATTTGGGATTCTCTTACGGGATATTTTATTTAATAAAATATGAAATGCTCTATATTTATTAACCTTAACTACTTTCTGGACACGTGCGTGCACGTGTCTTCCAGATCAATTTTAAAAAAAAAATGATATAAGTATAATTATTAAAATATATGTGTATTTGATCAATATAATTACTCCGGTGTCTCAAAGATGTAAACTTGCATAAAACTCTGCTAATACAACTAAAAACCTAATTTTTCTTATAGGTTTGGCCTCTTTAAGTTTTCCTGAATCTTTTTGCACTCGAATTACAACATAGATGTAGCATGTAATATATAGATTCACGTTAGTGGCTTTTGTTATATCCACTAAATATCTATAAATAGTTGACTTTAAACTCAATTTTTAGTGCCCATTGCTTTAAAGCATAAAAAAGTGAATACTCCATCCATTTCAATTTAGATGAGATAATTTAACTAGACACGAAATTTTAAAAAAAAAAAGATTTTTGACGCTTGCGGTCTTAAAAGCACAAGGAGTAAAAACTTTGTGTGATTATGATATTTGTGTGATTATAAAAAATTCTAATTATGGGTAAAATGGGTAAAATCATCTAACTTGACTTCCGAAAGTACCATTCAATTTGGATTTTCATTGAACAGCCCAATTAAATTTTACACCAAACTCTGCAAGGGCGATTCATAGAAATAAAATATAAGAACGAAAATAAAGCTATTTATTGGTTTTAAGGTTCTTGAATTAGATATTGTTGACAATAGTCACATATCAAAAATAAATAATCCACGCGTTACTCTTCAAATTGATTGAAGCTAATCAAACTCATGAAAAGTAACAAAAGTCTCGACTCTCGTACTCATGCGACATAATAATTAATTCTTCAAAAGTTATTCTACAAATTTTATTAAAATTTGCAGTATTTCTCCACTCTGATTTCATCTCCTTCTCATATGAAATTCTAAAGGGACAACGCAAGAAGATATAAAATGACTTTAAAACAAAACTCTTAGTATTACTTTTCTCAATTCGAGGTGGTAGTTATTATTTTAATTAACTACCTTAAATAAGAGAAGAGGAAAAGACACATAAATTGGTATTTGTTATAAATATAATTCTATTTATGGTGAATGTCTATATTCTAGAGAGATTATAGTGTTTGTTATTTGGTGGCTAAGTCACTCTTTCCCTATAAATAGAGAGGTCCTCTTCCATTGTAATTCATCCCAAAAATTCAATAAGAATTTCCTCTCTTTTTCTCTGCAATATTGTTCTTGTTCTTTATTATTTTATAACACGTTATCAGCACGAGACTCTACTGTCTCAAGAAGCTCTTTGAGAAGATTAAGGTATAACTTTTCTCCTCTCCTTTTCTTTTAGTTATGACTGACATTATAAAAAGAAAGTTCGTTGCCCTTGAAATTTCGGACAAGAACTATATGACATGGGTGTTGGATGCTGAAATCCATTTAGATGCAATGGGTCTTGGAGACGCCATTAAAGATAAAAATAAAGCATCTACCCAAGACTGTGCTAAGGCCTTGATTTTCTTGCGCCATCACCTTGATGAAGGGTTGAAAATAGAATATCTCACAGTCAAAGATCCACTTGTTTTGTGGAATGACTTAAAAGAAAGATATGACAACTTAAAGTTGGTCACTCTTCCACAAGCACGATATGATTGGGCTCATCTGAGGCTCCAAGATTTTAAGTCTGTTTCTGAATATAATTCTGTGATGTTCAGAATTACTTCTAAATTGAAACTCTTTGGAGATACTATCACTGATTATGATATGTTTGAAAAACGTTTACAACGTTTCATGCTTCCAATATGGTCTTGCAACAGCAATACCGAGAGAAAGGTTTCAAGAAGTACTCAGAGTTGATTTCTCTTCTCCTTGTGGCTGAGCGAAATAATGACTTGCTCATGAGAAATCACGAAAATCGACCCACTGGGTCTACACCATTGCCTGAAGTGAATGAAGTGTATTCCCATTATGCCAAACGTGAGAAAGGACGTGACCCTATTAATGGCCGTGGTCGTGGTCGTGGACAAGGAAGAAATTTTTCTGGTGTTAATCACCCCCCAAAGAAAAATAACCACCAAAAGTGGAAAGGGAAATACGAGAAGCCAAAAGCAAATGGTTCAGAAACTGAATGTTATCGTTGCGGTGGAAAAGGCCATTGGGCAAAAAATTTTCGTGTACCAAGACATTTGGTTGAGCTTTATCAAGCATCTCTAAAGAATAAAGGCCCTGAAGCTAATTTTGTCTATGACAATGAATTTGACATCACCCACTTAGACGTGGCAGACTTCTTTGAGCGCCCTGATGGAAAAATAGACCACTCGATCGGTGATGGATCCGTGGTTAAAGATGATTGAGTAGTTTAATTTTTATTTTGACTTATTCGTAGTAGTTAGTGAATAAACATCATATAATAATAGTTCTTTACATGAGTAGTAGTCATTAGTACTAATTAGTATTATTTATTTTATGAATCTTGCCACAAAATGCACATACAATCATCTGATTTTATAAATAATTGCTTTTCAATAAAATCTCCTTACTGAAAGGCCGAGCGTTTTATATGGGCTCAAAATCCTAGCTTATCAAAATGAGGAACTGAAAGTTTTTCGTATAGACACATTCGAATCTAAGTCAGTAAATTGAAACATTGCTTATTTTAGTAACTAGATTTTTTTAGACTCTTTATACTAGACATTTTAGAAACTCCAAAGTCTAAATAAAGCATTGTTTATTTTAGTTGTGTTACTTTAAGCGTTGCTTAACCGTAAAGAGTACAAAAACACATCCAGTAATTAGACTTTTTTTTAAATGTATTACTATTTTTGAGCCATCTAGATCGAATGAAGTGTTGCTTAACAAGATTTTAGTAGTATATGATTCCACTATTTTTAGCTACGTAAATTATTGTATCATAATCTGAGTATGCTCGAAATTGAATTGAAAGGTCATTATAGAATCACAAACTTAACTTTGTTTCTTTTTCCTTTTTTCTTGAATATACTAATGTTCATTCGTATATTTCTTTGTATGTCAACCTATGGGAAGCAAATATGGATATTCCACAAAGTAAACTTGGATCAAAGTTCAATTGTAAAAATATTTGTTTAGTTGATTCATGTACGACACATACAATATTCAAAGAGAAGAAATATTTCTCTCATTTAAGTATGTGTAAGGCAGATGTTACTACAATTTCTGGTAGTAGTAAATTAATTGAAGGCTCTGGAAGAGCTACTATAACTCTGCCTAAGGGAACAATACTTATCATAGAGAATGCAATGTTCTCCTCCAAGTCCAAAAGGAACTTGTTGAGTTTTAAAGATATCCGCCGAAATGGATATCATGTTGAGACAATAGATGAGAATAATCTTGAATATCTCATCATTACCAAGAATGTCCCCAGCCAAAAAAGGGTTATTGAGAAGTTCCCATCTTTCTCTTGTGGCCTGTATTGGACAAGAATTAGTGCAATTGAAGCACATTCTATTGTAAACCATAAGGTTACTGATTCCAATACTTTTGTACTTTGGCATGATCGATTGGGACACCCTGGATCAATTATGATGAGACGAATTATAGAAAACTCAAATGGGCATCCATTAAAGAATTTAAAGATTCTTTTAAGTAATGAATTTTCTTGCACTTCTTGTTATCAAGGTAAGTTAATTATAAGACCATCACCAACAAAGGTTGGGATTGAGTCCCCTGCGTTTTTGGAACATATACAAGGGGATATTTGTGGACCTATTCACCCCCTAGTGGGTCGTTTATATATTTTATGGTCTTAATAGATGCATCCACTAGATGGTCTCATGTATGCCTATTGTCATCTCGCAACCTCGCGTTTACAAATTAATGGCACAAATAATTCGATTACGACCGCAATTCACCGACAATCCAATTAAGTCTATTAGACTTGATAATGCTGCTAAGTTTTCATCCCAAGCATTTAATGATTATTGCTTATCAATTGGGATAAAGTGGAACATCCTGTAGCTCATGTTCACACTCAAAATGGCCTTGCTGAGTCTTTAATTAAACGTCTGCAATTGATAGCAAGACCGTTACTCATGAAAATGAGGCTGCCCACTTCTGTTTGGGGTCACACCATTTTACATGCATCAATGCTAGTTCGTCTCAGACCGACAAATTATCATAAATAGTCCCCGTTGCAATTAATTATGGGTCATGAACCTAATATATCCCATTTAAAATATCTTGGATGCGCAGTATATGTACCTGTAGCACCGCCATATCGCACCAAAATGGGTCTCCAAAGAAGGTTAGGAATATATGTTGGGTTTGAATCGCCCTCCATTATTCGCTATCTTGAAACATTAACGGGGGATTGATTCACTGCCCGATTTGCAAATTGTCGATTCGATGAGACAATTTTTCCAAAATTAAGGGGAGAAATTGGTGAAACCAAACAGGAAATTTGGTGAAAAAATTCATCATTGTCTCATCTTGATCCACGTACCTATATTTGTGAAAAAGAGGTGCAAAAGATTATTCATTTGCAAAGAATAGCAAATCAAATGCCAGACGCATTTACAGATTTGAAAAGGATAACAAAATCACATATCCCTACTGAGAATGTTCCAATCCGTATTGATGTCCCTATTGGACAATCTTCTAGCGTCATAGCTAATGAGTCACAAGCACGCCTAAAACGTGGCAGACCATTGTGTTCTAAGGATCGAAATCCTAGAAAAAGAAAATAAATGATCAAAATGACACTACGAAAGAGTCTCATGAAGAAATCCACGATTTAATAAATTCTGAGATTCATGAGTAAACCAATGAGCCCGAGACTCAAGAAAATAAGGAACTATTAATAAATCCAATCGATACTGAGACAAATTTGAATCGATTGGATATAGTGGTAGATTATGTCTTTGCATATAATGTTGCATCTAGAATTATGCAAGATAATGAGGATCTTGAACCTCAATCTGTTGGAGAATGTCGACAAAGACATGAATGGCCAAAATGGAAAGAAGCAATCCAATCAGAGTTGAATTCACTTGCGAAACGTGAAGTTTTTGGGCCTGTAGTCCAAACACCTAATGGTGTTAAGCCTGTTGGCTATAGATGGGTCTTTGTACGCAAGATGAATGAGAAAAATGAGGTACAAAGATATAAGACACACCTTGTTGCACAAGTATTTTCACAAAGGCTTGGTGTCGATTATGAAGAGACATATTCACCCGTTATGGATGCTATAACGATCCGTTATCTCATTAGTTTCGTTGTCCATGAAAAGCTTGACATGCATTTAATGGATGGGGTTACCTCCTACCTTTATGGCTCACTTGATAATGAGATATACATAAAAATTCCTGAGGGATTTGATCACGCTCAACAATGTCTTGTAAAAGACTAAGCGGGCGTTGCAAATATAATCCTGGGGTATTATGCCCAGAGTCG
>ML393073.1:1477-18335 GCA_005239525.1 Nicotiana knightiana
AAATGATCAAGTTACATTTTTTGGCATTTTATGGCAATTAAACTAGAATTCTGTCAGTCGTGCCTGTATTATCGCCTGCCATGGTCCAGGCCGGACGCCTTGGTACGGAGCTGGTATCGGATCACATGATATTTTTCCAGAACATCAAACACTACCCAAGGAACTATAACCAACGCTTCAAAATGATCAATTTACATTTTTTGGCTTTTTATCGCAATTAAACTGGAATTCCTGCAGTTGTGCCTGTATTATCGCCTGCCATGGTCCAAGCCGGACGCCTTGGTACGGAGACGGTACCGGAGATATCTGCCCGGGACATCAAATACAACCCAAGGAACCATAAACAACGCTTCGAAATGATCAAGTTACATTTTTGGAATTTTATGGCAATTAAACTGGAATTTCGCTAGTCGTGCCTGTATTATAGCCTACCATGGTCCAGGCCGGACGCCTTGGTATGTAGCTAGTACCGGATCACATGATATTTATCCGGGACATCAAATACGACCCAAGGAACCATAACTAACGCTTCAAAATGATCAAGTTACATTTTTGGAATTTTATGGCAATTAAACTGGAATTCTGCTAGTCGTGCGTGTATTATCGCCTGCCATGGTCCCAGCCGGATGCCTTGGTACGGAGCCGGTACGAGATCGTATGATATTTGTCCGAGACATTAAATACAACCCAAGGAACCATAACTAACGCTTCAAAATGATCAAGTTACATTTTTTGGCATTTTATGACAATTAAACTGGAATTCCGCCAGTCGTGCCTATATTATCGCCTGCCATGGTCCAGGCCGAATGCCTTGGTACGAAGCCGGTACCGGATCACATGATATTTGTTCGGGACATCAAATACGACCCAAATAACCATAACCAACACTTGGAAATGATCAAGTTAAATTTTTTGGCATTTTATGGCAATTAAACTGGAATTCCAACAGTCGTGTCTGTATATCGCCTGCCATGGTCCCGGCCGGATGCCTTGGTACGGAGCCGGTACCGGATTGCATGATATTTGTCCGGGACATAAAATACGACCCAAGGAACCATAACTTACGCTTCGAAATGATCAATTTAGATTTTTTTGGCATTTTATGGCAACTAAACTGGAATTCCGCTAGTCGTCCCAGTATTATCACCTACAATGGTCCATGCCGGACGCCATGGTATGGAGCCGGTACCGGATCGCATGATATTTTCCTGGGATATCAAATACTACCCAAGTAACCATAACCAATGCTTCGAAATGATCAATTTAAATTTTTTGGCATTTTATCGCAATTAAACTGGAATTCCGCCAGTCGTGCCTGTATTATCGCCTGCCATGTTCCCAGCCGGATGCCTTGGTACGGAGCCGGTACCGGATCGCATGATATTTTTCCGGGACATCAAATACAACCCAAGGAACCATAACTAACGCTTGAAAATGATCAAGTTACATTTTGTGGCATTTTATGGCAATTAAACTGGAATTCCGCCACTCGTGCATGTATTATCGCCTGCCATGGTCCAGGTCGAATGCCTTGGTACGGAGCCGGTACCGGATTAAATGAGATTTGTCCGGGACATCAAATACGACTCAAGGAACCATAACCAACGCTCTGAAATGATCAAGTTAAATTGTTTGGCATTTTATGGAAATTAAAATGGAATTCCGCCAGTCCTGTTTGTATTATCGCCTGCAATGGTCCCGGCCGGAAGCCTTGGTACAGAGCCAGATCGGATCACATGATATTTGTCCGGGACATAAAATATGACCCAAGGAACCATAACTAACTCTGCGAAATGATAAAGTTACAGTTTTTGGCATTTTAAGGCAATTAAACTGGAATTCCGCCAGTCGTGCCTGTATTATCGCCTGCCATAGTCCAGGCAGGACGCCTTGGTACGGAGCCGGTACTGGATCGCATGACACTTATCCTGGACATAAAATATGACCGAAGGAACCATAACCAATGCTTCGAAATGATCAAGTTACATTTTTTGGCATTTTATGACAATTAAACTGGAATTTCGCCAGTCGTGCCTGTATTATCTCCTGCCGTGGTCCAGTCCAGATGCCTTGGTACGTAGCCAGTACAGGATCGCATGATATTTTTCTGGGACATCAAATACAACCCAAGGAACCATAACTAATGCTTCGAAACGTTAAAGTTACATTTTTTGGCATTTTATGGCAATTAAAATGGAATTCCGCCAGTCGTTATTATCGCCTCCTATGGTCATGGCAGGACGCCTTCGTACGGAGCCGGTACCGGATCGCATGATATTTTTCTGGGACATCAAATATAACCCAAGGAACCATAACTAATGCTTTGAAATGTTAAAGTTACATTTTTGGCATTATATGGCAATTAAACTGGAATTTCGCCAGTCGTTATTATCGCCTCCTATGGTCATGGCAGGACGCCTTCGTACGGAGCCGGTACCGGATCGCATGATATTTTTCTGGGACATCAAATATAACCCAAGGAACCATAACTAATGCTTTGAAATGTTAAAGTTACATTTTTGGCATTATATGGCAATTAAACTGGAATTTCGCCAGTCGTTATTATCGCCTCCTATGGTCATGGCAGGACGCCTTCGTACGGAGCCGGTACCGGATCGCATGATATTTTTCTGGGACATCAAATATAACCCAAGGAACCATAACTAATGCTTTGAAATGTTAAAGTTACATTTTTGGCATTATATGGCAATTAAACTGGAATTTCGCCAGTCGTTATTATCGCCTCCTATGGTCCTGGCCGGACGCCTTCGTACGGAGTTAGTACCAGATTGCATGATATTTTTCTGGGATATCTAATACAACCCAAGGAACCATAACCAACGCTTCGAAATGATCACGTTACAATTTTTTGCATTTTATGGTAATGAAACTGTATTCCTTCAGTCGTGCCTGTATTATCGCCTGCCATGGTCCCGACCGAATGCCTTGGTACGGAGCCGGTACTGGATCACATGATATTTGTCCGGGACATTAAATACGACCCAAGGAACCAGAACCAATGCTCCGAAATGATCAAGTTACATATTTTGGCATTTTCTAGCGATTAAACAGGAATTCCGCCAGTCAGGCCTGTATTATCGCTTGCCATGGTCCAGGACGCCTTGGTACGGAGCCGGTACCGGATAACATGATATTTTTCCGGGATATCAAATATGACCCAAAGAACCATAACTAACGCTTCGAAATGATCAAGTTACATTTTTTGGAATTTTATGGCTATTAAACTGGAATTCCGCCAATCGTGCCTATGTTATCACCTGCCATGGTCCAGGCCGGACGCCTTGGTACGGAGCCGGTACTGGATCGCATGATATTTGTCCGGGACATCAAATACNACTCTGCCAGTCGTGCCTGTATTATCGCCTGTCGTGGTCGAGGTCGGACGCCTTGGTACGGAGCCGGTGTAGGATCGCATGATATTTGTCCGGGACATCAAATACGATCCAAGGAACCATAACCAACGCTTCGAAATGATCATGTTACATTTTTTTTGCATTTTATGGTAATTAAACTGGAATTCCTCCAGTCGTGCCTGTATTATCGCCTGCCATGGTCCCGGCCGGATGTTTTGGTACTGAGCCGGTACTGAATCGCATGATATTTTTCTGAGATATTAAATACGACCCAAGGAACCATAACTAATGCTTCAAAATGATAAAGTTACATTTTTTGGAATTTTATGGAAATTAAACTGGAATTCCGCCAGTTGTGCTTGTATTATTGCCTGCTATGGTCCGGGCCAGACGCCTTGGTACGGAGCCAGTACCGGATCGCATAATATTTTTTCGGGAAATCAAATACTACCCAAGGAACCATAACCAATGCTTCGAAATAATCAAATTATATTTTTTGGTATTTTCTGACAATTAAACTGGAATTCCACTAGTGGTGCCTATATTAACACCTCCCGTGGTCCAGGCCGGACGTCTTGGTACGTAGTCGGTATTGAATTGCATGATATATGTCCGGGACATCAAACACGACCCAAAGAGATGATCACGTTACATTTTTTTGCATTTTATGGCACTTAAATTGGAATTCTGCCAGTCGTGCCTGTATTATCGCCTGCCATGGTCCAGGCTGGACGCCTTGGTACAAAGACGGTACCAGATCGGATGATATTTTTCCGGGACATAAAATACGACCCAAGGAACCATAACCAATGCTTAAAAATGATCAATTTACATTTTTTGGCATTTTATCGCAATTAAACTGGAATTCCACCAGTCGTGCCTATATTATCGCCTGCCATGGTCCAGGCCGGACGCCTTGGTATGGAACTGGTACCGGATCGCATGATATTTGTCCGGGACATCAAATACGACCCAAGGAACCATAACCAACGCTTCGAAATGATCACGTTACATTTTATTTGATTTTTATGGCAATTAAACTGGAATTTCGCCAGTCTTGCCTGTATTATCGCCTTCCATGGTCCCAGCCGGATGCCTTGGTACGGAGTTGGTACCGGATCACATGATATTTGTCCGGGACATCAAATACGACCCAAGGAACCATAACTAGTGCTTCAAAATGATCAAGTTACGTTTTGTGGCATTTTATGGCAATTAAACTGGAATTCCGCCAGTCGTGCCTGTATTATCGCCTGCCATGGTCCAGACCGAATGCCTTGGTACGGAGCCAGTACCGGATCGCATGATATTTTTCCGGGACATCAAATACGACCCAAAGAACCATATCCAATGCTTCGAAATGATGAAATTAATTTTTTTGGCATTTTAGCGAAATTAAACTAGAATTCCGCCAGTCGTGTTTGTATTATCGCCTGCAATGGTCCCGGCCGGATGCCTTGGTAAAGAGACGGTATCGGATCACATGATATTTTTCCGGGACATCAAATATGACCCAAGGAACCATAACTAACGCTTCAAAATAATCAAGTAACATTTTTTGGCATTTTATGGCAATTAAACTAGAATTCCGCTAGTCATGCCTGTATTATCGCATGCCATGGTCCAGGCAGGACGCCTTGGTAAGGAGCCGGTACCAGATGGCATGATATTTGTCCGAGACATCAAATATGACACAAGGAACCATAACTAACTCTTCGAAATGATAAAGTTACANTAGTATTGGATCGCATGATATTTGTCCGGGACATCAAATACTACCCAAAGAACGATAACCAACGCTTCGAAATGATCAAGTTACATGTTTTGGCATTTTCTAGCGATTAAACAGGAATTCCTCCAGTCGTGCCTGTATTATCGCCTGCCGTGGTCCATGCCGGACGCCTTGGTATGTAGCCGGTACAGGATCGCACGATATTTATCCGGGAAATCAAATATGAACCAAGGAACCATAACCAACGCTTCGAAATGATCACGTTACATGTTTTTTTCATTTTATGGTAATTAAACTGGAATTCCTCCAATTGTACATGTATTATCGCCAGACATGGTCCCGACCAGATGCCTTGGTATGGAGCCGGTACTGGATCGCATGATATTTGTCCGGGACATAAAATACAACCCAAGGAACCATAACTAACGCTTCAAAATGATAAAGTTACATTTTTTGGAGTTTTATGGCAATTAAGCTGGAATTGCGCCAGTCGTGCCTGTATTATCGCCTGTTATGGTCCAGGCTAGACGCCTTGGTACGGAACCAGTACCGGATCGCATAATATTTTTTTGGGACATCAAATACTACTCAAGGAACCATAACCAACTCTTCGAAATGATCAAATTACATTTTTTGGTATTTTCTGACAATTAAACTGGAATTCCACTAGTGGTGCCTATATTATCACCTTCCGTGTTCCAGGTCGGACGCCTTGGTACATAGTCGGTATTGAATCGTAAGATATTTGTCCGTGACATCAAACACGACCCAAAGAACGATAACCAACGCTTCGAAATGATCACGTTACATTTTTTTGCATTTTATGGCAGTTAAACTGGAATTCTGCCAGTCGTGCCTGTATTATCGCCTGCCATGGTCCAGGCCGGACTCCTTGGTACAGAGACGGTACCAGATCGCATGATATTTGTCTGGGACATCAAATAAGACCCAAGGAACCATAACCAATGCTTAAAATGATCAATTTACATTTTTTGGCATTTTATCGCAATTAAATTGGAATTCTGCCAGTCGTGCCTATATTATCGCCTGCCATGGTCCAGGCCGGATGCCTTGGTACGGAGTCGGTACTGGATCACACGATATTTGTCCAGGACATCAAATACGACCCAAGGAACCATAACCAACTCTTCGAAATGATCAAGTTAAATTTTTTGGCATTTTATGGAAATTAACTGGAATTCCGCCAGTCGTGCCTGTATTATCGCCTGCCATGGTCCAGGCTGGCGCCTTGATATGGAGCCGGTATCGGATCGCATGATATTTGTCCCGGGACATAAAATACGACCCAAGGAACAATAACAGATGCTTCGAAATGATCAAGTTACATTGTTTGGCATTTTACGGCAATTAATTTGGAATTCCGCCACACGTGCCTGTATTATCGCCTGCCATGGTCCAGGCCGGACGCCTTGGTACGGAGCCTGTACCGAATGGCATGATATTTGTCCGAGACATCAAATATGATACAAGGAACCATAACTAACAATTCGAAATGATAAAGTAACATTTTTTAGAATTTTATGGCAATTAAACTGGAATTTCGCCACTGGTGCCTGTATTATCGCCTATCGTGGTCCAGGCCGGACGCCTTGGTGCGGAGCCGGTACCGGATCACATGATATTTTTTCGGGAGATCAAATACTACCCAAGGAACCATAAACAACACTTCGAAATGATAAACTTACATTTTTTGGCATTTTATGGCAATTAAATTGGAATTCCGTCAATCGTGCTTATATTATCGCCTGCCATGGTCCAGGCCAGACGCCTTGGTACGGAGCCGGTACCGGATCGCATGATATTTGTCCGGGACATCAAATACGACCCAAGGAACCATAAGCAACGCTTCAAAATGATCACGTTACTTTTTTTTTTGCATTTTATGGCAGTTATACTTGAATTTAGCAAGTCGTGCCCGTATTATCGCCTGCCATGGTCCAGGCCAGACGCCTTGGTACGGAGCCGGTACCGGATCGCATGATATTTGTCCGGGACATCAAATACGACCCAAGGAACCATAACCAACGCTTCGAAATGATCAATTTACATTTTTGGCATTTTATCGCAATTAAACTGGAATTCCGCTAGTCGTGCCTGTATTATCGCCTGCCATAGTCAAGGCCGGATGCCTTGGTACAGAGCCAGTACCGGATAGCATAATATTTTTTCGGGACATCAAATTCTACCCAAGGAAGCATAACCAATGCTTCGAAATGATCAAGTTAAATTTTTTGGCATTTTCTGGCAATTAAACTAGAATTCCGCTAGTGGTGCCTGTATTATCGCCTGCTGTGGTCGAGGTCGGACGCCTTTTTTTTCCTAGATACGTAGCCGGTACCGGATCGCATGATATTTGTACGGGACATCAAATACGACCCAATAAACCATAACCAATGCTTCGAAATGATCACGTTACATTTTTTTTGTATGGCAATTAAACTGGAATTCCTCTAGTCGTGCATGTATTATTGCCTGCCAAAGTCCTGGTCGGACGCCTTGGTACGGAGCCGGTACCGGATCGCATGATATTTTTCCGGGACATCAAATACGACCCAAGGAACCATAACTAACACTTCGAAATGATCAAGTTACATTTTTTGGCATTTTAAGGCAATTAAACTGGAATTCCGCCAGTCGTACAAGTATTATCGCTTGCCATAGTCCAGGCCGGACGCCTTGGTACGGAGCCGGTATCGGATGGCATGATATTTGTCCGGGACATCAAATACGACCCAAGGAACCATAACCAATGCTTTGAAATGATCAAGTTACATTGTTTGGCATTTTATTGCAATTAAACTGGAATTCCGCCAGTCGTGCCTGTATTATCGCCTGTCGTGGCCAAGGTCGGACGCCTTTTTTTCCCTTGGTACGTATCTGGTACCGGATCGCATGATATTTGTACGGGACATCAAACACGACCCAAGGAACCATAACCAACGCTTNCTCCTCGGTCCCGGCCGGATGCCTTGGTAGGGAGCCGGTACCGGATCTCATGATATTTCTCCGGGACATCAAATACGACCCAAGGAACCATAACCAATGCTTCGAAATGATCAAGTTACATTATTTGGCATTTTATGGCAAATAAACTAGAATTACGCCAGTCGTGCCGGTATTATTGCCTGTCGTGGTCCAGGTCGGACGCCTTTTTTTTCCTTGGTACGTAGTCGGTATCGTATCACATAATATTTGTACGGGACATCAAACTTGACCAAAGAACCATAACCAACGCGTCGAAATTATCACGTTACATTTTTTTGCATTTTATGGCAGTTAAACTTGAATTCCGCCAGTCGTGCCTGTATTATCGCTTGGCATGGTCCCGGCCGGACGCCTTAGTACGGAGACGGTACCGAATCATATGATATTTGTCCGGGACATCAAATACGACCCAAGGAACCATAACCAACGCTTCGAAATGATCAAGTTAGATTTTTTGGCATTTTACGAAAATTAAACTGGAATTTTGCCAGTCGTGCCTGTATTATCGCTTGCCATGGTCCATGCCGGACGCCTTGGGTACGAAGCCGGTACCGGATTACTTGATATTTTTCAGGGACATAAAATACGACCCAAGGAACCATAACCAACATTTTGAAATGATGAAGTTACATTTTTTGGCATTTTATAGCAATTAATTTGGAATTCCGCCAGTCGTGCCTTTATTATCGCCTACCATGGTCCAGGCCGGACGCCTTAGTATGGAGTCAGTACCGGACCGCATGATATTTTTTCGGGACATAAAATACAACCCAAAGAACCATAACCAACGCTTTGAAATGATCACGTTACATTTTTTTTTGCATTTTGTGGTAATTAAACAGGAATTCCTCAAGTTGTGCATGCATTATCGCGAGACATGGTCCCGGCCGGATGCCTTGGTATGTAGCCGGTACTGGATCGCATGATATTTGTCCGGGACATCAAATACGACCCAAAGAACCATAACCAACGCTTCGAAATGATCAATTTAAATTTTTGGCATTTTATGGAAATTAAACTGCAATTTCGCCAGTCGTGTTTGTATTATCACCTGCAATGGTCCCGGCCGGATGCCTTGGTACAGAGCCGGTATCGGATCACATGATATTTGTCCGGGACATCAAATATGACCCAAGGAACCATAACCAACGCTNCGCATGCCATGGTCCAGGTCGGACGCCTTGGTACGGAGCCGCTACCGGATGGCATGATATTTGTCCGAGACATCAAATATGACACAAGGAACCATCACTAACTCTTCGAAATGATAAAGTTAAATTTTTTGGAATTTTATGGAAATCAAACTGGAATTCCGCCAGTCGTGCCTGTATTATCGCCTTCCATGGTCCATGCCGGACGCCTTGGTACGGAGCCGGTATTGGATCGCATGATATTTGTCCGGGACATCAAATACGACCCAAGGAACCATAACCAACGCTTCGAAATGATCACGTAACATTTTTTTTGCATTTTATGGTAATTAAACTGGAATTTCTCCAGTTGTGCATGTATTATCGCCAGACATGGTCCCGACCGGATGCCTTGGTATGTAGCCGGTACTGGATCGCATGATATTTTTTCGGGACATCAAATACGACCCAAGGAACCATAACCAACGCTTAGAAATGATCAAGTTACATTTGTTGGCATTTTATGGCAATTAAACTGGAATTCTGCCAGTTGTGCCTGTATTATCGCTTGTCGTGGTCCAGGTCGGACGCCTTGGTATGGAGCCGGTATAGGATCGCATGATATTTGTCTGGGACATCAAATACGACCCAAGGAACCATAACCAATGCTTCGAAATAATCAAATTACATTTTTTGGTATTTTCTGACAATTAAACTGGAATTCCACCAGTTGTGCCTGTATTATCGCTTGCTATGGTCCAGGCCAGACGCCTTGGTACGGAGCAAGTAGCGGATCACATAATATTTTTTCGGGACGTCAAATACTACCCAAGGAACCATAACCAATGCTTCGAAATAATCAAATTACATTTTTTGGTATTTTCTGACAATTAAACTGGAATTCCACTAGTGGTGCCTATATAATCACCTCCCGTGGTCCAGGCCGGACGCCTTGGTACGTAGTCGGTATTGAATCGCATGATATTTGTCCTGGACCTCAAACCAGACCCAAAGAACAATAACCAACGCTTCGAAATGATCACGTTACATTTTTTTTGCATTTTATGGCAGTTAAACTGGAATTCCGCCAGTCGTGCTTGTATTATCGCCTGCCATCGTCCAGGCTGAACGCCTTGGTACAAAGACGGTACCAGATCACATGATATTTGTTCGGGACATCAAATACGACCCAAGGAACCATAACCAACGCTTAAAAATGATCAATTTTCATCTTTTGGCATTTTATCGCAATTAAACTGGAATTCCGCCAGCCGTGCCTATATTATCGCCTGCCATTGTCCAGGCCGGACGCCTTGGTACGGAGCTGGTACCGGATTGCATGATATTTGTCCGGGACATCAAATACGACCCAAATAACCATAACCAACGCTTCGAAATGATCAATTTAAATTTTTTGGCATTTTATGGAAATTAAACTGGAATTTCGCCAGTCGTGTTTGTATTATCGCCTGCCATGGTCCAGGCCGGATGCCCTGGTACGGAGCCGGTACCGGATCGCATGATATTTGTCCATGACATAAAATACTACCTAAGGAACCATAACCAACACTTCAAAATGATCAATTTACATTTTTTGGCATTTTATCGCAATTAAACTGGAATTCCGCCAGTCGTGCTTGTATTATCGCCTGCCATGGTCCAGGCTGGACACCTTGGTTCGGAGCCGGTACCGGATCACTTGATATTTTTTCGGGACATCAAATACGACCCAAGGAACCATAAAAAATGCTTCAAAATTATCAAGTTACAATTTTTGGCATTTTACTGCAATTAAACTGGAATTCCGGTAGTCGTGCCTGTATTATCGCCTGCGATGGTCCAGGCTGGACGCCTTGGTACATAACCGGTACCGGATCGCATGATATTTTCCCGGGACATCAAATACGACCCAAGGAACCATAACTAATGCTTCAAAATGATCAAGTTCCATTTTTTGGCATTTTATGGCAATTAAACTGGAATTCCGCCAGTCGTGCCTGTATTATCGCCTTGCATGGTCCAGGCCGAACGCCTTGGTACGGAGTCGGTACCGGATCGCATGATATTTGTTTGAGACATCAAATATGACACAAAGAACCATAACCAACGCTTAGAAATGATCACGTTACATTTTCTTGCATTTTATGGCAGTTAAACTTGAATTCCGCCAGTCGTGCCTGTATTATCGCTTGCCATGGTCCCGGCCGGACGCCTTAGTACGGAGCCGGTATCGGATCACATGATATTTGTCCGGGACATGAAATACGACCGAAGGAACCATAACCAATGCTTCGAAATGATCAAGTTACATTGTTTTGCATTTTATGGCAGTTAAACTTGAATTCCGCCAGTCGTGCCTGTATTATCGCCTGCCGTGGCCAAGGTCGGACGCCTTTTTTTCCCTTGGTACGTATTCGGTACCGGATCGCATGATATTTTTACGGGACATCAAACATGACCCAAGGAACCATAACCAACGCTTCGAAATGATCATGATACATGTTTTTTGCATTTTATGGCAATTAAACTGGAATTCCTCCAGTCGTGCGTGTATTATCGCCCTCCATGGTCCCGGCAGGATGCCTTGGTAGGGAGCCGGTACTGGATCTCATGATATTTCTCCGGGACATCAAATATGACCCAAAGAACCATAACCAACGCTTCAAAATGATCAAGTTACATTTTTTCGCATTTTCTGGTGATTAAATAGGAATTCCGCCAGTCGTACCTTTATTATCCCCTGTCATGGTCCAAGCCAGACGCCCTGGCACGGAACCGGTACTGGATCGCATGATATTTGTCTGGTACATCAAATACGACACAAGGAACCATAAACAATGCTTCGAAATGATCAAGTTACATTATTTGGCATTTTATGGCAATTAAACTAGAATTACGGCAGTCGTGCCTGTATTATCGCCTGTCGTGGTCCAGGTCGGACGCCTTTTTTTCCTTGGTACGTAGTCGGTATCGTATCACATGATATTTGTACGGGACATCAAACATGACCAAAGAACCATAACCAACGCTTCAAAATGATCACGTTACATTTTTTTGCATTTTATGGCAGTTAAACTTGAATTCCGCCAGTCGTGCTTGTATTATAGCTTGCCATGGTCCCGGCCGGACGCCTTAGTACGGAGCCGGTACCGGATCATATGATATTTGTCCGGGACATCAAATACGACCCAAGGAACCATAACCAACACTTCGAAATGAACAAGTTAGATTTTTTGGAATTTTAAGAAAAATTAAACTGGAATTTTGCCAGTCGTGCCTGTATTATCGCCTGCCATGGTCTATGCCGGACGCCTTGGGTACGGAGCTGGTACCAGATCACTTGATATTTTTTAGGGACATCAAATACGACCCGAGGAACCATAACCAACATTTTGAAATGATAAAGTTACATTTTTTGGCATTTTATGGCAATTAATTTGGAATTCCGCCAGTCGTGCCTTTATTATCGCCCACCATGGTCCAGGCCGGACGCCTTGGTACGGAGTCAGTACCGGATCGCATGATATTTTCCCGGGACATAAAATACAACCCAAAGAACCATAACCAACCCTTTGAAATTATCAAGTTACATTTTTTGGCATTTTATGGCAATTAATTTGGAATTCCGCCAGTCGTGCCTTTATTATCGCCCACCATGGTCCAGGCCGGACGCCTTGGTACGGAGTCAGTACCGGATCGCATGATATTTTCCCGGGACATAAAATACAACCCAAAGAACCATAACCAACCCTTTGAAATTATTGAGTTACATTTTTTGGCAATTAAACTGCAATTCCGCCAGTCGTGCATGTATTATCGCCTGCCATGGTCCAGGCCGAACGCCTTGGTACAGGGCTGGTACCGAATCGCATGATATTTTTCCTGGACATCAAATACGACACAAGGAACCATAACCAACGCTTCGAAATGAGCAAGTTACATTTTTAGGCATTTTAGGGCAATTAAAGAGGAATTCCGCCAATCGTGCCTGTATTATCGCCTGCCATGGTCCAGGCAGGACGCCTTGGTACGGAGCCGGTACCAGATCGTACGATATTTGTCTGGGACATTAGATACGACACAAGGAACCATAACTAATGCTTCGAAATGATCAAGTTAGATTTTTTAGCATTTTATGGCAATTAAATTGGAATTCTGTCAGCCATGGTCCAAGCCGGACGCCTTAGTAGAGAGCCGATAGCGGATCGCATGATATTTTTTCGGGACATCAAGTACGACCCAAGGAACCATAACTAACTCTTCGGAATGATCAAGTTAAATATTTGGGCATTTTATGGCAATTAAACTGGAATTCCGCCAGTCGTGCTTGTATTATCCCCTACCATGGTCCAGGCCAGATGCCCTGGTACGGAGCCGGTACCGGATCACATGATATTTGTCCAGGACATCAAATACTACCTAAGGAACCATAACCAACACTTCAAAATGATCAATTTACATTTTTTGGCATTTTATCGCAATTAAACTGGAATTCCGCCAGTCGTGCTTGTATTATCGCCTTCCATGGTCCAGGCTGGACACCTTGGTTCGGAGCCGGTACCGGATCGCTTGATCTTTGTCCGGGACATCAAATACGACCCAAGGAACCATAAAAAATGCTTCAAAATGATCAAGTTACAATTTTTGGCATTTTATGGCAATTAAACTGGAATTCCGCCAGTCGTGCCTGTATTATCGCCTTGCATGGTCCAGGCCGAACGCCTTGGTACGGAGTCGGTACCGGATCGCATGATATTTTCCCGGGACATCAAATACGACCCAAGGAACCATAACTAATGTTTCAAAATGATCAAGTTCCATTTTTTGGCATTTTATGGAACTTAAACTGGAATTCCGCCAGTCGTGCCTGTATTATCGCCTTGCATGGTCCAGGCCGAACGCCTTGGTACGGAGTCGGTACCGGATCGCATGATATTTGTTCGAGACATCAAATATGACCCAAAGAACCATAACCAACGCTGCGAAATGATGAAGTTAAATTTTTATGCATTTTATGGCAATTAAACAGGAATTCCTCAGGTCGTGTCTGTATTATCGCCTGCAATGGTCCCGACCGGATGCCTTGGTATGGAGCCGGTACCGGATCGCATGATATTTGTCCGGACATCAAATACGAACCAAGGAACCATAACTAATGCTTCAAAATGATCAAGTTACATTTTTTGGCATTTTATGGCAATTAAACTGGAATTCCGCTAGTCATGCTTGTATTATCGCCTGCCATAGTCAAGGCCGGACGCCTTGGTACAAAGCCAGTACCGGATCGCATAATATTTTTTCGGGACATAAAATACTACCCAAGGAAGCATAACCAATGCTTCGAAATGATCAAGTTACATTTTTTGGCATTTTCTGGCAATTAAACTGGAATTCCGCGAGTGGTGCCTGTATTATCGCCTGCCGTGGTCGAGGTCAGACGCCTTTTTTTTCCTTGGTATGTAGCCGGTACCGAATCGCATGATATTTGTATGGGACATCAAATACGACCCAAGAAACCATAACCAATGCTTTGAAATGATCACGTTACATTTTTTTTGTATTTTATGGCAATTAAACTGGAATTCCTCCAGTCGTGCATTTATTATCGCCTGCCATAGTCCTGGTCGGACGCCTTGGTACAGAGCCGGTACCAGATCGCATGATATTTTTCTGGTACATCAAACACGACCCAAGGAACCATAACTAACACTTCAAAATGATCAAGTTACATTATTTGGCATTTTAAGGCAATTAAACTGGAATTCCGCTAGTCGTACTTGTATTATCGCTTGCCATGGTCCAGGCAGGACGCCTTGGTACGGAGCCGGTATCGAATCGCATGATATTTGTCTGGGACATCAAATACGACCCAAGGAACCATAACTAATGCTTCAAAATGATAAAGTTACATTGTTTGGCATTTTATGGCAATTAAACTAGAATTCCGCCAGTTGTGCCTGTATTATCGCCTGCTGTGGCCAAGGTCGGACACCTTTTTTCCCTTGGTACGTATCCAGTACCGGATCGCATGATATTTGTACGGGACATCAAACACGACCCAAGGAACCATAACCAACGCTTCGAAATGATCATGATACATTTTTTTTTGCATTTTATGGCAATTAAACTGGAATTCCTCCAGTCCTGCGTGTATTATCGCCCTCCATGGTCCCAGCCGGATGCCTTGGTAGGGAGCCGGTACCGGATCTCATGATATTTCTCCGGGACATCAAATACGACCCAAAGAACCATAACCAGCGCTTCGAAATGATCAAGTTACATTTTTTCGCATTTTCTGGTGATTAAATAGGAATTCCGCCAGTCGTACCTGTATTATCGCCTGCCATGGTCCAAGCCAGACGCCCTGACACGGAGCCGGTACTGGATCGCATGATATTTGTCCGGTACATCAAATACGACCAAATGAACCATAACCAATGCTTCGAAAAGATCAAGTTACATTACTTGGAATTTTATGGCAATTAAACTAGAATTACGCCAGTCGTGCCTGTATTATCGCCTGTCGTGGTCCAGGTCGGACGCCTTTTTTTTCCTTGGTACGTAGTCGGTATCGTATCACATGATATTTTTACGGACATCAAACATGACCAAAGAACCATAACCAACGCTTAGAAATGATCACGTTACATTTTCTTGCATTTTATGGCAGTTAAACTTGAATTCCGCCAGTCGTGCCTGTATTATCTCTTGCCATGGTCCCGGCTGGACGCCTTAGTACGGAGCCAAAATCGGATCACATGATATTTGTCCGGGACATCAAATACGACCCCAGGAACCATAACCAACGCTTCGAAATGATCAAGTTAGATTTTTTGGCATTTTATGGCAATTAAAATGGAATTCTGCCAGTCGTGCCTGAAGTATCGCCTGCCATGGTCCAGGCCGGACACTTTGGTACGGAGCCGGTACCGGATTGCATGATATTTGTCCGAGATATCAAATACGACCCAAGGAACCATAACCAACGCTTTGAAATGATCAAGTTAACTTTTTTGGTATTTTACGGAAATTAAACTGGAATTTTGCTAGTCGTGCCTGTATTATCGCCTGCCATGGTCCATGCCAGACGCCTTGGGTACGGAGCCGGTAACGGATCACTTGATATTTGTCAGGGACATCAAATACAACCCAAGGAACCATAACCAACGTTTTGAAATGATGACGTTACATTTTTTGGCATTTTAGTGCAATAATTTGGAATTCCGCCAGTCGTGCCTGTATTATCGCCTACCATGGTCCAGTACGGAGTCAGTACCGGATCGCATGATATTTTTCCGGGACATAATATACAACCCAAAGAACCATAACCAACCCTTTGAAATTAATAAGTTACATTTTTTGGCAATTAAACTGCAATTCCGCCAGTCGTGCCTGTATTATCGCCTGCCATGGTCCAGGCCGAACGCCTTGGTACGGAGCCGGTACCGGATCGCATGATATTTGTCCGGAACATCAAATACGACACAAGGAACCATAACCAACGCTTCGAAATGAGGAAGTTACATTTTTAGGCATTTTAGGGCAATTAAAGAGGAATTCCGCCAATCGTGCTTGTATTATCGCCTGCCATGGTCCAGGCAGGACGCCTTGGTACG
>ML393074.1:2050-15731 GCA_005239525.1 Nicotiana knightiana
ATATATATATATATATATATATATATATATATAAAACGTTGCGGCGTGCAGCAAGATCCATCACTATCCTCACAATCCGGCTCTCGGCCTTACTCAGTCATCATCCTCACAAGCCACTCGGGCAACTCATCACAAATCACGGGGACTCAGCCCAAAAATATCTTTCATTTGTTTGAAAATAAAGTGATAAATAGGAATGAACAGTGAACAAGTATAAATCATGACTGAGATTATATTTTTCTATCAAAACAGGGTGAGAATAGTAGTAAAACACCCCTGAGGGTCAAAACAGGTCGGACCAAGGCCCCAAACATGGCATACAACCCAAAATATAGTATAAATCTCTAAAATACGGAATATCATATGATTTCAAATCAAATACGCAGCTTAATAGTCGCTACGGGACGGACCAAGTCACAATCCCTACCGGTGCATGCCCACACGTCCATCACCTAGCATGTGCTTCACCTCATTTATCAAAACAATACGAAATACCGGGGTTTCATACCCTCAAGTCTAGATTTACAATCGTTACTTACCTCAAACCAGATGAAAACTACTTGTCGATGTCTTTTCCCCTAGACTCGGCCCCAATGCCCCCCGAATCTATTCAAAATAGACTCATATCATCAAAATATGCTAAAGGAACAAATCCCACTCGAAAATAACCAATTTACATCAAAAATCCCGAAATTGACCAAACCCGACCCCCGAGCCCACATCTCGGATTCCGTTAAAAATCATAGAACTAGGATTCTTACGCTCTCACGAGTTCATACATACCAAATGCATCAAAATCGGACCCCGAATGGCCCCTCAAATCCCCAATTTATACTCTCCAATTTCAAGCCCTAATCTCCCAAATTTCTCCACTAAAACATGCTTAAACAATGGAATAATTGCTATAAACACAAGATACAAGGTCCAAGTAGCTTACCTCACTGAATGCACTTAATTCCCCCTTGAAATCCCAGCTCTAAACTCCAAAATCAGTCAAAAATGGTGAAGAAATGAGGGAATATTCGCGAAGGCAACCTTATATAGGTTCTGCCCAGTACTCTCGCACCTGCGATCCCATGATACCTGCGGAAAATCCCTCGGAGGTACGGATTTTCACTTAAAACCAAACTCCGCATATGTGACCTTCTACACGCACCTGCGGGCCCGCAGGTGCGAGCCAACCTCCGCACATGCGGTCCCAGGACAGGCTCCCTAATTCTGCATGTACGCAAGGTAGTCCGCATCTGCGCAAGGTAGTCCGCACCTGCGGCTCCCCGTCCGCAGGTGCGGACACACTAGAAGGTCTGCACCAGCAGCCAATTTGGTGCATTTTTTCAACTTCCAACCTTCCGAAATCAATCCTGAGCCCTTGGGGGCCTTAACCAAAAGTACCAACAAGTCATATATCAATATTCCAACTTAGTTCGGAACACTCAAAATAACATCAGAACACAAAATCAAATCCAAAATTCAAGCCTAAGGATTTCTAAACTTCTTAAATTCGCCAACGATGCCGAAACCACCCAAACCACGTCCGAATGACCTAAAAATTTGAACACACATCCCAAATGACACTACAAACCTGTTCCAGCTTTCGGAATTCCATTCCGACCTTAGTAGCTAATTTTCCACTACCGACCGGAAATCGCCAAAAATCCAATTTCGTCAATTCAAGCCTAATTCGACTTCGGACCTCCGAATGACATTTTGAACACATTCCTAAGTCCCAAATCACCTAATGAAGCTATTCGAGCCATAAAACCACATTCCGAGACCATTTACCTATAAGTCAACTTCCGGTTGACTTTTCCAACTAAATCACTAATTTAAGAGACTACGTGTCTCATTTCTCTCCACAACCACTCCAAACCCGGACCAATCAACCCACAGAAACACAAAAGATCTGAACCATACAAGAATGAAGTAGAAATGGGGGAGATGGGCTAAACTCTCGGAACGACCGACCGGGTCGTTACAGTCATGAAAGGAGAATTTGAAATGAGTATGATGGGAGAATTGACTTTATTCCTTGGGCTTCAAATCAAGCAATTAGCTTCATTAGTCAAACAAAATACACAAAAGAGCTCATCAAAATATTTGGCATGTCTAATGCAAAGGCCATAGAAACACCTATGTGTCCGTCAACTACCTTGAATGAAGATAAAGATGGTAAGAGTGTCAATGAAACAATGTATGGAGGTATGATTGGTTCTCTACTCTATCTTAAAGCTAGTTCATCAGATATTATGTTCGGCGTTTGCAAATGTGCAAGATATCAATCAGCTCTTAAAGTGTCCCAATTGACTGCTGTTAAACGTATTGTCAGATATTTAATAGGGATAATCGACTATGGATTATGGTACGAAAGTTTAGATATATTTGATCTCAAAGGTTTTTGAGATGCAGATTTTGCAGGAGATAAAATTGACAGGAAAATCATGGCACAGCAAGAAACAAAGCTGTATAGCCCTATCTACTACTGAAACAGAATATTTGGCCGTAGGCAACTGCTGCACAAAAGTCCTATGGATTATGCATCAACTATTAAATTATGGTTTACGCCTTAACCGTGTTCCTATTATGTGTGATAATACTAGTGTTGTTTGTCTATCAAAAAATTTTGTGCATCATTCCAGGGTTAAGCATATTGAGATTAAGCATCATTTTATACGTGATCATGTTGCTAAAGGTGATATTGTGCTAGAATTTGTCAATACTGAAAATCAGTTAGCGGATATCTTTACAAAACCATTGCTTAAAGAAAGATTATGTTTCCTTCATAATAAAATTGGTATTTATAGAATTCATGTATAACTGTACTTAGTGTTTTCTATAATTGTCTAAGTTTAATTTTTTTCCATATATATTGTCCATAATTCTTGCCCAAAAAATCTTTTAGTACTTAATTAGTCTGTACATGCATTAGTTGTGAACTGACGGCGGGCTTGCACTAGGCAACTTTTCAGTTGTCTTTCACACGTCTCTCCGAGAATCGAGGCGTCCATTCAAACCCCTTTTTAACCCTTTCCTCCTAGACCATATCTCCCATTCTCTCAAAGAAACTCAATCTCTATCTCGTTGTTCTCTTTCCCTAATGGCCAAAACTAAACCCTCTCCTTTCTCCAACATGCCTAGAAGAAGCCATCGCTTCAAGAAAATGAAAGATGATCCTGTTGATGTAGAATCCTCAGAAAGCACAGACCATCTATTGACCGAGGATGATTCTAGTGATTCTCAAGAATATATTCTCATCTCCCAAAAGATGGCGGGAAAACATCCAATGGAGTCCATCCTTAAACAATCTTCACAGAAAAGAGGGAAAACTGAAAGTGTAGAGTTTGGCCATGAAGACAAGATGAACTTCTATGGCGCTGAAGAGAAGGCTAGGTTTGTTTCTTTCAAAGGAAAGTCGATTTCTTTGAGCCACATTGTAAGTTTAAAATCTATGTAAAACTCTCACTATGATGTTATTCTGTGTTCGATACTCAGAAACTTGTCTCTCTATTTTCTATTATTGGTGATAATGTCTATGAAGAGCATGTACGCATGTTTTATGCAAATCTATTTGTGAATGATAAAGATTATCTAGAATCCATGGTTTTAGGAACTCGTATTATTCTTAAGTCTTATCAGTTTCAGAAAATATTTGCAACAAAGTTTGTTGGGTATAGTTTTTTTGTGCAACACTTCTGGCCAGATAATTTTGAAGTGTCTTTTAAGGAGCCAAAAGTGTGTTGTCTGAAAACCCCCTGATATTGGTCAAAAAGGTTTGAAATATGAACACCGCGTAGTTGCCCACATTATCGCTACCACGTTGCTACCTCGTACTGGTTCACTTAGCACTTTGTCTCTCAGAGATGTGTTTGTTTTATACTGTTTGATAAATGGGAAGGCCATCAACTGGTTTGCCTGGGTACGTCAGTACATGCTTGAAAGCATCAGGGATGTTTCATCCTCTACGAGAAGTTTTCCTTTTAGTTTACTAATATCTCACATCATGAAAGTTATGAAAGTGGATATGTCCCTCTATGCTCCTAAAACCATCTCCAGCACGTATGGCAATACTACATTTACCATGATGGGGTATACCTTCATTGAGGGAACATAGATTAAGAAATACAGAGCACCTGAGTTCATCCCTCATCAGAGCACTAGAGGGATCAAAGTTGAAACCATCAAATCTTCTTCCCCAGATTAGCTGCTTCTAATGCAACAAAACATTGAAGGTATCAAGGAATTACTAACCTCTATTCAGGAACAGATAGACAAGATCATGGAAGTAACCAAGGAAACTGAACTGATATGGTCAGGCTAAGGATCACTCTCCAAGCCACAAGGAGGCAAGGAATCAGGTCCATGCGGGATGTGAATGAGAAGCTGACCAAAGTCACTAAAGATATTGATGCCTCTTATGATAGTTCCTGCACCAAAGTGATCAACATCCTGAAGTATTTCCTTGGAAGCAATTAAGTTCCTGGGATGTGTAGACAATCTTTTTATTGTTTTTGTTTTATGTGGTGGATGTTAAAACTGTTTCTTTTGGTTGTGTATGGGTGAGCATGTGAGTCGACTATGCTTTATATAACTGCTAGCTCTTATAATTTTTGCCAATTTAACTAGTACTATAATTAGATATTGTTCTTCTTGCTCTTTTTGATTGATGTCAAATGGGGAGAAGAAAAATAGCACAAAGATAGGGGGAGAAATAAATAAGGAAGAAAAGGAAGAGCTCCAAGATAGAGGGAGCACACACTTCTTAAAGGGAAGCAACCCTAAATTAGTCGAACTCTTTTTAGATTATTGCCATTATCAAAAAGGGGGAAATTGTTAAGTTTATAATTTTAATAATGTTCAATAATCTAAAGAAGCTTTGACTAATGACATCTCATTGTGTGCAGATCTGGAAAACAACGAAGTTGATGAAAGGAAAGAAGATCATACTCAACAGCTACATATGTTGAACTTTGCTTCACATGGAAAATAAATCAATCAATCAAAGAACAAAGAAGGAGGTCAATCAGTTAGCCTTGTCAAAGATCCTCAAGCGCGCATGAATGAGAAGAGAGCTAATCACGGATAGAAACCAAATCCAGAACAATGCCCGGAAGCTCTAATCAAGGAGAAATGGAGAAAGCAACTCGTCAAGATTAAGGATAAATCTAGCTACCCGTTCAAGCTAGATTCATGAGGCTACATTTGGGTCTCACTATTAGATGTCTATGCCTCACAAGGAAAGGTCTCCAAGAATCACTGCCATACAATCCCAGAAGACAAGGAAACATAAGACTCATCGAGCTATAAAGGAAGAAGTAGAAGAACTTTTAAAGATACGCAACTTTATCATCTGTTTCTACACCTTTCTAGTTCTTAGTACAAACATTGTATTCTTGAGTCTACAAGTGTCACAAAATATAGGAGGAATTAGAAAACAAAATGAGAATTGTGTCAACATTAGAAAGAATCACTCTTGATGTATATCGTTGATGGTGAACGTACTAAAACCATCACTGTTGTAAACACTTATTAAAGATCTCAGAGAACACTTGTGACCCAAGGGAACTGGATGTAGGTATCACACCGGTACTGAACTAGTATAAAAATTATTGTGTCTTCTTTAGCTTTCTGTCTCCTTAGTTTATTTCTACTGCGATCAATCACTATGTAAAGTCTAGTCGACCAAAATTCCTACATAGTCAACTAAGATTTTTAAATCAATTACAATTCACCTCTTCTCTTGTAATTTGATGAGGTATATTATTTGGGTCCTTATACAATTAATAATAAGCCTATGATTTGGAAGCCATGGACAATGGATTTTGATTTTAAGAAGGAATCCCTATGGGTGATATTACCAAACCTCCCTATGAGTTGCCGGTTGGCCACTCACTGGGTAAGATAGCAAGTGCAATAGGAAAGCCTTTATATGCAGATGAGTGTACATAAAAAAAGGGATCTTCTATGGCCGGATTCTAATTGAAATTAATGTTAGCAGATCATTACCTACTGGTGTTACAGTGAGAGAACCTGATGCATGGTAGACAATTTGAGCAAGTCCAAATTTTGTGATGTATGGCTTGAAAATAGATCACTGTTGTAAGCAATTTCCTGATACTGAAGAGAAGGTCTTTGAACAAGCAAGGATGAGGAGGCAAAGAAAAAATATACATGTTGCACAACCAGTGATGCCACCTAAGATGATCCAGGATAGAGATCAAAGAAAGTGGCTGACACCATAGACAAGGTAACCCTGCAATAGAAACAAGTAGATGATATAGTGGCCAACAAATCTAAAGCTATTGAATCATATTTTGCTCTAGTCTATGGATTTAATACAATTGAACAAAGGAAGGCTCTACGAAAAGTTTGACTGACATCTCTCTGAGTATTACTAAACCTTGGCATGTAAGTAGTGATTTTAGTGCTATGTTATATTACTAGGATAGGATGTATGGCAACCCAATGTCATTGGCTGAAATATTGTATTTCTCAGGTTGTATCACAACTTGCTATTGGATGAGCTGCCTTATAAAGGGGAGTACTATACTTGGTCAAACAGGCAATAAGGAACATGTGATTTTTATACCGAGTATAATACACCCCTATTTACTAATCACTCTCCTATGTTGCTCACCATAAAGATTGTACGATGGAGTATCAAATCAAAATTTAAATTAATTAATGTGTGGTCTGATCATGAATAGTTTGCATCACATGTGGCTAGCTGCAGACAACATGGAGGACATTTGAAAAAATCTTAAAGCCATAAAACCATTATTACTCCTACTAGCATAAGAGAAGAGATTGTAAAATTCTATAAGAATCTGATGGGGACATCCGCTCCTTCACTCCCTATTATTAATAGGGAGATTATGCATAATGGACTAACTCAAAAACTAAAGTTATGTGAAAAGGTGACTGAACTAGAAATATATGAAGAGCTATGTGCTATTAATGAGGATAAAGACCTAGGGGTAGATGGTTACAACTCTTGTTTCTTTAAAAAGGCATGCCCCCTAATCAAGTAAGAGATAATGTAGGCAGCCCATGACTTTTTCACTACAGGTAGAATGTATAAAGCTATAAACTGTATTGCAATCACTCTAGTTCCTAAAGTGAATAACCCAAAACCAAACAAAAGATTTCAGACTTATTTTTTGCTGCTCTATGCTTTACAAAATCAATTCTAAAGTGCTAGCAAACAAGCTGCTGAAAGTAATTGCAAGTATCATTCGTGAAGCACAAATGGGCTTCATTCTCGGGAGTACTTGAGTATGTGTCTAAATGGTTTGAAAAGGAAAGAGGCTTCAGGTTAAACCTGTTCAACGAACCGGGCCAGCCCTCTGATAACTCGGTTCGATCCGGGTCAGCCCGGTCTGCTAGGGGGGTGGGACGGGTTGGGGAGGGTAACGGGTGTAGCCGGACGGGGACGGGCCTTTTTTGGTAACCGGTGCCTCGGAATCTGGTTAGCCCGGTTATCCACTACCAAGCTTTTACCAAGTTACAGCCCGGTTACCGTTATAAAATATTATTTTTTGACCATTGTCAATGGTCAAATTCAAAAATGACCGTTAAGCAACGGTCATTTTTTGTATATTTGGCCATTTCGGCCTATCACTTTAAGAAAATAGCCCTCGAACCCCTAATGATTGATAAATTATAATTTTAACATTTTAAAAACTATAAATAGGCCCCCATCTTCTTCATTTTTTTCTCACAATTTGCCTCTCTTACTATTCTAATTCTCTCTCAATTCTCTCTTGATAATATTGCTTATTGCTCTCAAGTTCTCAATTACTTATTATTTCAAGTTCTATCAAATATTTACTTTAGCTACAAAATTATAATTATCAAATATTAAGTATTAAGTATTCAAGTGAAGTGTGGTATCAATATCATCAAATATCAATTGAAGTGTGATATCAAATTTAATGCGGTATCCGGACTCCCAGTACACTCGTTCCATCTCTTTCTCTTCTTTGGTGTAAATTTTTATTTTATTATTTAAACTTATTAATGTAGTTTTTAAAGTTAATTTGCATAATGGATATATTTAGAGCAGCCAAACAAGTGTTTACTAGTAGGGATGGTAGTAGTAAGAGTAAAAATCATAAAAGATCAAGAGGTGGTACTTGTTCTTCTAGTAGCTTTATACATATTTCTGAAAGTTCACCCGAGATTTTAAATGGAGATAATGAGAAACTTCAAGAAAATTATGGTAAAGATGATAATTTAGATGATATTCAATCACCTGATAATCTTGAAACACTACCACCTATACATGGTACTGCTAGTAAAATACTAGGGGTAGAGGTCGTGTTAATACAGGTAGGCCTTCCCTCCCTATTAAAAGAATCGAAAATTAAGAAGTAAGTGTTGGAATTTTTTTAAAGACTAGAAGAAGATAAAAATTATATAAGATGTCAAATTTGTAAGGAAGTTTGTAAACATGAGACTGGGAGTAAGTAAGGTGGAACAGGTCAACTTCGTAGGCACATGGTAGATAACCACATTATTGCATGAGGTGCTGGTGAGGAAGCTGGCCAACAAAAACTTAACCATATCTGCACCTGGTTCTTTGGAGGATAATGATGGTGTTGAAGATTATTTGATTTGGTCTATACTAGAAGAGCATCAATAAACCAGTAGCAGGAATATTGATGAACTCCAATTCTACTTACAAAAGTGACCAGAGCCCCGCACAAAAGAATGTCTACCGCAAGGTTGCTGGAGGAGCAACTCAAAACAATTTCCTATTCTTTCGACCATGGCTCGAGACGTCCTAAATGTGCCTATTTCAACAGTTGCATCAGAGAGTGCATTTAGCCAAGTAAGGCAGCAACTAGGAGATACCCGTCATTCATTGGGTAGCAACATTTTGGAAGTTCTAGTGTGCTTCAGAGATTAGATAAGATCAGAACGACGAAATCAAGGGCGTGAAGATGTAGATGAAACGCAGGACCAAGAGATTTGAGATATAATGGTTTATGGTTCCGATTCAAGCAATGCCAGAAACCAAGAACCTCATGTTGACATGGATAAACTTACAAAAAGGATGCAAAGCATGTGATGTACTCTTTTTATTTAATTTACAAGTTTAAAAATAAAAAAATATTTTTTTTGTAGTCACTTACTTTCAATTTTAAAATTTTTTAAAATTCAAAAAAATTCAAATTTAAAACTTTAAACTTTAATATTTAAAAGTTTAATTTTATGCCTTAAAATACTTATTTTCTTAATTAAAAGTTTGCAAACACTTAGGTATCAATTGCATTGAATAAGGAAAACATAATACACAAAAAAAAAAAAAAAAAAAAAAAAGATTAGCTGGCCCGGTCCGGACCCGCTAAGCCTGAACCCGACGAGCTCAATTTAATTCGGAAATTCTCAACCCGCTAGCAGCCCGATAAGCCAACCCCCTACCCAGCCCGCTCCACTAACCGAACATGCTGTTTTTTTCGTGTACAGCTCGGACCAGCCCATCCGGTAAAGGTATCATCCTAGATGCTCAAAACTGAGTATCACTCACCTTAGCTTTGTGGATGATTTACTTTCATTTGAAAGAGGTGACCTTCCTTGAGTCACCCATATCCAACACTGTCTCAATCAATTCTATATGGCCTCAGGTCTTCGAGCTAACTTGAAAAAGAGTTTTGTATACTTTGGAGGAGTGATCACACATGCAATTAGGGAAGATATACAACAGAAACAAGGATATTCAAGGGGTGAACTACCTGTTAAGTACTTAGGGGTTTCCCTATCTACTAGAAAAACGTCCCTAGTTTAATGGCAACCTCCGATAGAAAAAATGGGGGCAAGGATTTCTTCTTGGACTGCCAAGAAGCTGTCATATGCGGGAAGGATCCAACTAGGTCAATCTATGTTGTTTGGTATTCAAGCTTGGCCACAGTTGTTTTTTATCCCTATCAAGGTGCTGAAAACAATAGAAGCTTACTGTAGGAGCTATGTTTGGTATGGAACTAATGTCATTACAAGAAGATCACTTGTAGAAAAAATATGTACTCCTAAATGTACTGGTGGACAAAATCTTATTGACCTCAACTTGTGGAATAAAGCTGCTACTGTTAAGAGTCATTGGGACCTCTCCGGTGGCGGAGGCAGGGTTTCCGCTAAGCGAGTTCCAAAAAGAAAAAAGTTAAAAAAGAATGTAGTTAGTCGGAATTGAACCCCTCATAAAAGTTTTGAACCCCTAGCCACTAAGTTATGCTTTTGGGTTGTATCAAGTGGATTCAAAACATAATATACAGAGGTAAAAAGCAGATTTTACCTTATATACACAGTGTAATTTTTTGGCAAAGGAGGTTCGGCTGTACCCCTAAATCCACCCCTGGACCTCACTCACAAGTTGGATAAACTGTAAATCAAATGGATTCACGCTTATCATATAATAAATATATACTGGTAGGCTTGCACACTGGGCAATATCTGTTGATAGAACATGTGTACTATTAAACAGAAACAACTTGAGAGACATTATATATAAAAAATGAGACAATACAACGACTTTTATAGGATTTACAAGTGCATACACAAGTAATTATGATTTTTAAGACTACTCGTGAAGCATAGGTTAACATGTTTCTTCCAACAAGAATGTGTGCTGACTATCGTCCTGATCTATTAACGGAACTTCATCGTGTACAACAACAACATATTCAATATTATCCCACACCGTGGGGTATGGGGAGGTCACTGTGTACGCAGACCTTACTTCTACCTTGTGAGGATAGAGAGGCTGTTTTGAAAAAATTCTCTCATGTCTATAAATTCGATCACATCACTACCATCTCCATAATAATCCATGCACCAGATATTCATGTCATCCCTAGAGGTAACGCATTCCATCTCTGAATCAGCCCATTCGAATTCAAGATCAGATATTGATGTCGAACAACTCCCCTCTTCACAAGCAATAATATCACACAATTGGCAATCCTTCGATTCGTGACTGTTTGGTTCGATATGCTTTAAAGAATTACAATCACTGATCAGGACAGGAGCAATCTCTGCTTCCAAAGACTGGATCACGCTTCTGATCTTTTCTTCAATCTCTGATTCTTCGAGAAATGACATGAGAATATCAGTATCAACTTTTGAGAATTCAACATCGCTGAATTCGTTATAAATAGTGTCTGATGTTGACATGTTGTGTAAAGGAGAAATGGAAGAAGAAAGGAATGGTAGAAACTTAGAAGCAATTGGAATTTAGAGATGAAAATGAATGTGAATGACAATGTGTTATGGATTGACATAGTTATATAGTCCAATAAATAGTCATATCATTATATCAAAAGGCAACCACTTGATCCTACCACATGCTCAGGTTGGTTGATGACTCAACAAATCATGTGCAATCTTAGATTCTAAAATTGATAGACAGCATGTTTTCATCGAAGGGGAGTCTTCGCGTAACCGGTAAAGTTGTCGTCATGTGACCAGGAGGTCACGGGTTCGAACCGTAGAAACAGCATCTTGCAGAAATACAGGATAAGACTGCATAAAATAGACCCTTATGGTCCGGCCCTTCCCCGGACCCCGCGCATAGCGGGAGCTTATTGCACCGGGATGCCCTTGCATGTTTTCATAATATTGATTTACTTAGTAGTATTCCTTTTGTCCCAATTTATCTGTCATATTTTTCTTTTAGCCCGTCCCTTTTGTCCCAATTTATCTGTCATATTTTTCTTTTAACCCGTCCCGAAAAGAATGTCATCCTTTCTTACTCAGAAATAATTTAACTTTAAAATTCTTACTTTATCCTTAATGAAATGATTTATCACAAGTTTCAAAAAAAAAAATTTCTTTTTTAAACTTCGTGCCAAATCAAACATGGCCACATAAATTCGAACGAAGGGAGTAAATAATCGGACGTGTGATGCTGAGTTCTCTGTGAAGTACTGAATAAACAAAGTTGTCTAAGTTTTGTTATATAAGATGTTCATCTTAGGAAACATAACATGTGAAGAAGACTCAATTACAGAAAAAACTGTCTGTCTTAATACTCTGGTCTAAATTAATCATTCTGGTTTTTGATAACGACAGACCAACACATTAATGATTCGATCGGAAGAACCATAGGAAATCAAACTTGAGAATGATTCTGATCTAGTCCATGGCCTATTAGAAGTATAGATCATTTTTTTATGGGCCCGTAAAATTTAGTCGACTCGGAGCTAGCTGCCCGAATTCATGTAAATAGCGTTGACTGCACATAGAAAATTTGAAAATCGTCCTGAATTCTCGTTTTTTGGCCCTATAACGCCAAAAAAACGAGGTTCATACCGAAGTCATGACTATTGTTCATTAGATCGTATTATATGGGACCGCAAAATTTTCGGGGATACGGAGCCGGTCGCCCGAATTCATGCAGTGGCGTGAACTATAGCACATAAAAATTTGCAAATATCTAAATAGAAGGCGTTCGGGTGGGATCAGACATGCAAACGGTCCGGAGCCAGTTGCCCCAATTCACGCATATAGAGTTGACTAGACACAGAAAATTTGAAAATCGTCCTGAATTCTCTTTTTTGGCCCTATAACGCCAAAAAAACGAAGGTCGTGCCGAAGCCATGACTATTGTTCATTAGATTATATTTTATGAGGCCGCAAAATTTCAGGAGATTCGGAATCGCTCGCTCAAAATTCGTGCAAATAGCGTGAACTATGCACATAAAAATTTAAAAAATATCTAATAGAAGGCGTTCGGGTGGGACCAGACAGGCAACATGTGCAAGATTTATGACCCCTATAATAATAATATCCGGGCCATTACAGAAGAAGGAAGCTTCAATGAAATGAAACTAAATGGAGAGTTCAAAAATAAATCATTTTTGTGTAAAGGTTCGAACCAAGAAGACAGTAGAGAGACAGAGAGTAGTTATTAATTAAGAGTTTGGAAAGCCAGGTGTAATTACTTGCTTGTGTAATTACTAGGTTAGTAATTACTCAGTCTCGTAAATTACACAGTATGGTAATTACAGTAGGTTGTTTGTTTGTCATGACTCAGTGATGTAATTACAGTATAATTATCAGTGTCATGTTTGATTGTACTAGTGTAATTACGTAGTTAAATAATTTTTTTCAGATTAACATATAAAAAAAATTATTGTGACAAATACTTATGTAATAAAAAATAAAAAATATTATTTATTATTATGTATTAAATATTTTTTTTGTAGGGAAATATATTAAATAATTATAAAATAGTAAATAATATCATAATAAAATAATTAGTATTCTCCATATAAATAATTTTATTTTATTACTTTAATGAGAAAAATGAATTTAAAGCATAATTTAATAATAACAACGTATGTCAAATTTCAACAACACATAAGATAAGCTCATTTGGTGCTTATTTGGTCTATTAATGAAGGTCGTAGTAATCTATATTATATTAAAAGGAGGGTCGTATACATTGTGATTAAGTCAAGTGGCAAGCTAAAATGAAGTCACTTGGCAATTTTAGGACAACATTAATAATTAGAAATTATAAATAGAAACATAGTTAATGGAAGTAGTTTAGTTCATCTTATACATAATCTAAATAGATCTTAGACAAATCTAATCTATATATCTATATTTATATTTATATTTATATTTGTATTTATATATATATATATATATATATATATATATATATATATATATATATATATATATA
>ML393074.1:16520-57671 GCA_005239525.1 Nicotiana knightiana
AATATATATATATATATATATATTGATCCACTCACAGATTTTCTTCTATATTAGCTAGAAATATGAAGGTGAAAAATTAATTAAAAACTATAATAGAAAAAAGTATAAAAAAAATATAAAGGCGTAAATTGAGATAACTTGTGATTATTTATACTTTGGAGTAAGTTAAAATATAAAAGAAAACTAAAATTTACTTAAGATATTAAAGATTATGTAACGACCTGGTCGGTCGTTTTTAGAATTTAAGTTTCGTTCGGCGGCATAAGGTCTTGTACAGCCTCGTATGGTGGTTTTGAACTTAGGCGTGCGTTCGGATTTGGATTTGGAGGTCTGTAGGGTAATTTGAGGCATTTCGGCGAAAGTTGAAGTTGGAAACGGGTAAGGTTTGACCAATGGTTGACTTTGGTGATACAGGGGTCGGAATGCGATTCCGAGAGTTGGACCAGCTCCGTGATGTCATTTGGGACTTGTCTGCAAAATTTGGAATCATTCCGGGTTGAATTGATACGTTTCGGCACGAGTTTTAGAAGTTGGAAGATTTGAAAGTTCATAAGCTCGATTCATGGTGCGATTCATAGTTTCGTCGTGGTTTGATGTGATTTGAGACCTCGAGCGGGTCCGTGTTAGCTATAGAACTTGTTGGTATTCTTGGACGGGATCCCGAGAGCCTCGGGTGTATTTCGGACGAGTTTCGAATGATTCCATGGTTTTGGGGAGGTCTGAGTTCTGGTGTAACCACACCTGCGGACCTTGGGCGCAGGTGCGAGAGGATCTGGACTGGGTAGTCTCCGCAGATGCTCAGCCTCACTCAGTCATGGTATTAATATCTTCACAACTAGGCCCTCATCCCCACTCATTCATGTACCTCTCCAGCCTCACAATGCACCACAAATAAGGGGACACAGCCCACATCAAGTATCACAACATATCAGCAAAATAATAGAGACTGAGGTAAACATATACAATAATTTCTATGACTGAGTACAAATAACGTGAGCATGAATAAATCCTAAACATGATCTCTAACATGAAGGCAAACAAGTTCAACAACAAGTAAACGCATAACCACATATAATAGCTATTAGTCCTCATAGCTTCACGGGATGGACCAAATCTCAATCCCTCACGGTGCACACCCACATGCCCGTCACCTAGCGTGGGTATCACCACCAAACAATCACATGATGTCAAACTATCCTTTTTTATACTCTCAAAGCCAGAGCTAAAATCGTTACTTACCTTAACAGCGCAATATCCTACTCTGGGATGCCCTCTTCTATTAACTCGGTCTCCAAAAGCTCTGAATCTAACCATAATCAGATTAATACCATCAACACAGGCTAACAAATCGAATTCCACAATAAAAACTACAAAATATGCCAAAAATTCGAAATCGGCCAAAACCCGGCCTCCGGGCTCACATCTCGGAACCATTCAAAATTGGCAGAATAATAAACCTCATCCTTTCCCAAGTATAACTATATAAAATTCGTCAAAATCGGACTCCGTTTGGTCCGTCAAACTCTCCAAAACTCAAGCCCTAATTCCCTCAATTTCACTTTGAAATCATCAATCAAAAATGAAGATGGATTCATGAAATATAACCAAAATCGAGTAGAGAACACTTACCCCAATCCATATGGTGAAAATCGCCTCCAAAATCTCCCAATTCGAGCTCCCCAACTCAAAATATGACCAATTGAACAAACTTATGTTTTATTTTTTTTCTGCCAGCTATTCTGCCTTGTTTCTCGTGCCAAACAATCCTGAAACTCACTTTTTATGCCTCCAATAGATTCCTTGTAAAAATTTTAGTCAAGTTAGGCTTTTGAATCACTCAATTTGACCTTATAATGAAGGACATATGTTGGTTTCAATATTTGTAAATAGTGCAGATTTTTAAATACGCCGTCAGTGGCAATTTCGTAATTAATCTGAATAATCTAGCAACTTAATTCTTAGTAAAATGATTATAAAATACTCATACAATATCCAAATTCAACGATTATTATTGATATAGGTCCCTAATTACGATACAGATCTAACGCTTCAATCAAAAAAGAAATCGGAGCTCATTCGTTCAATATGATATCATTTATGCTTGAAGAAACGGCGTCGAAACATAAGAAAAATGAGTGCAACACAACCCAAACCTATCTGAAGCTCACTCAGGCCCTCGGGACCTCAACCAATAATTCCAACAAGTCATATATCATTACCCGAACCTACTCAAACCTCCGGACACCCAAAACAACACCAAATCAACTCCGGACTCAAGCCTACCAACTCGATACAACTCAACACAGCTGAACAATACACAAAGAAGCATAAATGGGGAAACGGGGCTATAACTCTCAGAACGACAGGCCGGGTCGTTACATCCCCCCCTCTTAAATTTATTCCTCCTCGAACGAGTCTAAAAACATACCTGGAGTTTCAATTAGGTGAAAGCTTCAGCAATACCTTCTCGTCACATTCAATCATATGAACTCATCTCGCGGTTACATCATACTCATCACGTATCCATCCAGCCACCATTACCACTAATACGGACACTACCAGACATATAAGTCCACAAGCACGTGCTCACACAATCAACACCTCAGTGCTCAAGCTACAGTCAAAATCCGGCCTCAAGTCCTCCAGACTGGCCCAACATCAACACACAGAAATCACATCTCGCACCTCATCCAGGGAATCACAAGTCGTCGATGCACAGTTGATACTGAGTGCTCATATGCACATACGAATGCGTGGAAGGAATTCAAAGAGTTACGCTTCCATCTGAATAAATATTGCACGATAAGAATTCAAGAATGTGAAGTTTTCCTAAAGGTTCTGTAGCCTCTCGAAGATAAGTACAGACGTCTCTGTATCAATCCGTAAGATTCTACTAAATCCGCTCATGACTCGTGAGACCTATATAACCTAGGCTCTGATACCAACTTGTCACGACCCAAATTTAACCATGTCGTGATGGCGCCTATCATGTTACAAGGCAAGCCTATTTCCCAAAACATTACTACTAAATCGATTTTAAGAATTTAATAAACATATCCAATATTTGAAATTTTCATAAACTAAATCGACTCTAAATATAATTAATATAAAGTACGGAAACGAGCCTCAAACATCGGGGTGTCACTAAGTTATGAGCGTCTAAACTATGAATTAAGATATATAAACTGTCTAACTGTCCAAAAGAAGAAATGACAAAAGGAGTAACAAGGTCCTGCGGACGCTAGCGGCTACCTTACAGTCTCCAAATATAGCCAGCCTGAACTCAACGATCGTCGCGCTCTAACTCACCTGGATCTGCACATAAAGTGCAGGGTGTAGTATGAGTACAACCGACTTAGTAGTAACAGAAATAACTAAGGAACTGAGTAATAGTGACGAGCTAAGAAAAACAGTCCAATTATTTATTTTCAAAATTTACAATAAACATGAATAAACAGGTAAATTCCATAAAACCAACAAATTCAAAGAAATTAACAGGTAAATGCAGCAACAACAAAAGTAAATGCAACCTCACAGCAATGTCACTCCATCACTCAACACTCGCACTCGCACTTGCACTCGCAATCAGCACTCAACACCCAACACTCAATACACTCAACACTCTACACTCACTGGGGGTGTGTACAGACTCCGGAGGGGCTCCCAAAGCCCAAGTGCTAATCACGGACAGCCACATGCCATAATATCAATACATGGATCCGCACGGTCAGCTCACGTGCTACGCGGACAACTCACGCGCTATGGTATCAATACCTGGACCCACACGGTCAGCTCACGTGCTATGCGGACAGCTCACGCGCTATGGTATTAATATCCTCACAATCAGGCCCTCGACCTTACTCAGTCATGTCCCTCTCCAGCCTCATAATGCACCACAAATAAGAGGACACAGCCCACATCAAGTATCACAACATATCGGCAAAATAATAGAGACTGAGGTAAACATGTACAATAATTTTTATGACTGAGTACAAATAACGTGAGCATGAATAAAGCCTAAACATAATATCTAACATGAAGGCAAACAAGTTCAACAAAAAGTAAACACATAACCACAGATAATAGCTGTTAGGCCTCACAGCCTCACTAGATGGACCAAGTCTCAATCCCTCGCGGTGCACACCCACACGCCCGTCACCTAGAGTGGGTATCACCACCAAACAATCACATGATATCAAACGCTCCAGGTTTATACCCTCAAAGCCAGAGTTAAAACTATTACTTACCTTAACAGCGTAAAATCCTACTCCGGGATGCCCTCTTCTATGGACTCGGTCTCCAAAAGCTCTGGATCTAACCATAATCATATTAATACCATCAACATAGGCTAATGAATCGAATTCCACAATAAAACTATAAAATATGCCAAAAATTCGAAATCGGCCAAAATCTGGCCCCCGACCCACGTCTCGGAACTAGTCAAAATTGGAAGAATAATAAACCTCGTCCTCTCCCGAGTCTAACTATATAAAATTCATCAAAATTGGACTTCGTTTGGTCCCTCAAATTCTCACCTCAAACTCTCCAAAACTCAAGTCCTGACTCCCTCAATTTCACTTTGAAAATATCAATCAAATCTCAAAAACGAAGATGGATTCATGAAACATAACCAAAACCGAGTATAGAACACTTACCCCAATCCATATGGTGAAAATCGCCTCCAAAATCGCCCAAATCCGAGCTCTCCAACTCAAAATATGACCAGTTGAACAAACCCTTATTTTATATTTTTTTTGCCAGCTATTCTATCTCATTTCTCATACCAAATAATCCCGAAACTCGCTTTTTATGCCTCCAATTTATTTCTTGTGAAATTTTAGTCAAGTTAGGCTTTTGAATCACTCAATTTGACCTTACAATGAAGGAGATATGTTGGTTTCAATATTTGCAAATAGTACAGATTTTTAACTACGCCTTCAGTGGCAATTTCGTAATTAATCTGAAAAATCTAACACCCTAATTCATAGTAAAATGATCATAAAATCCTCATACGATGTCCAAATTCGACGATTCTTTTTGCTACGGGTCTGTAATTACGATATAGATCCAATGCTTCGGTCAAAAAAGAAATCGAAGCTTATTTGTTCAATATGATATCATTTATGCTTGAAAAAACTACGTCGAAAGATAAGAAAAATTAGCGCAGCACAACCCAAACCTATCTGAAACGCACCCGAGGCCCTCGGGACCTCAACCAATAATTACAACCTGTCGAACCTCCGGAACACCCAAAACACCAAATCAACTCCGGACCAAAGCCTACCAACTCGATATAACTCAACGCAGCTGAACAATACATAAAGAAGCATAAATGGGTGAAACGGGGCTATAACTCTCAGAACAACAGGCCGGGTCATTACAACGGCACTCACTTCTTTAAAACTAACAAACAACATGGGTTTAATGAATTAATAACCCAAATAGAATTTGTTAGGGGTTGTCCTGATTTTTTTTATCATATTTGGTTTTTTTATTTCTTGAAGGAAAGGACAATATATTTATCATAATAGGATTTTTCTTTTTCTAAAAGGAAATTGTAAATCTCTCATCTTTGGCTAGTCCTTTTTCTTGTAGGAAAATGTTTGGACTTCTATAAATTGAGGATCCTTCCTTCTCATCAGTAGTATCCAAAATTTAGTCATATGGAGTTTGAGAGCCGTGTTTAGGGGGGTAACTTTACGGGGCAAGTGTTAGTGTGTCACTTGTGTTTGCCTCTGTTGGCCCAAGAAAGAGAATAGTTTTGAAGATTGACAAAGGAACTCAGAAATGAACCAGGTCCATCACTGGTAGCCATAGACACAGGCAAAGTCAAGGCACGTGAGATGCACATGCAGGAGATAAGCGTATTCGGGCATAATAAGATATCTCCTAATTGAAAAGATTGCAAAAACGATAAGGAGAAGGACTCCTTATACAGTAAGAACAGTATCTAAGATAAGGAGGGATTTAGGAGTTGAGATTGACTATAACTCTTCCACCAAGGAAGAGTAGCATTAGGATTCTAGTTAATTCTTTATCTACTAATCTTATATATTGTAGAATGTTCGTATTGTACAGGTATGCACAAAAGCAGAAGTTAAACGTGAATTGAGAGCAAAATAGCAAGACAATTTTGCAAGCAGTTCGTGTGAGATTTAAGTGTGCAAACCTGAAGCTACTTGAACCAGCTAGAAGAACCAGTTCCAAGTGTCTGTCTTTTAGTATAGTTCATTTGTAGTAGGTGGTTTTATCTTGTATCTTTCAGCTTTATCTAGAAGCATTTATAATAGGTACTTTGTATTTTCAAGTTAGAGTTAACTTGAAGTTGTCGCAAACTGTTAGAGGCTGGTTTGCCACAAGGGATTAGAGGTAGTCCTAGGTTTACAAAAGAGTTTTTGTAAATGTAGTTTTGGCTCACTGATTTAGTAAAGAGTTTTGGGAAAATCCTACTGGTAAGTAGGTCGTGGTTTTTTCACCTTTTGAGCCAGGTGTTTTCCACGTAAAAATCCTTGTGTTCTTTAATTTATGTACTTATTATTCCACAACAGTAGCAGTAGGAACACATAGAAGAATCAGGTCCTTCTATAATCTGTGCACCCGAAAAAATTGGACACCACACAAATCATCCCCCTCCCCCCTCCCCCCTCCCCTTGTGTGGTATTGAAGTATAAACAGCAGCCTCTTCATGAGATTGTTCTCTCGATATTTTGTACTCTCTTTTTATATAGTGAATTGCTCATCTCCGCCGCGAACATAGGTCAATTGACTGAACCACGTTAAATATTTGTGTCTCTTTTGGTAGATTTCTCTTTTATTGTTGGATTTATCGTCATTCAAGATTTATTTTACTAGCTCCCGCATGACACCTGATTATTTTGGCCCTATCAAAATTAACGAATTACCTAGAAATAAACTAAGGATATGCAACAGGACAACGTTGGAGTGAAATTACAGAGAACGTTGGTGGGGACAAATCTAGAGTAGAAAATATCTGTCTTATTTGTTTGCTCATATCAAAAATATATTTAAAAGAAAAAAAGAATTAGAAAGGTTGCCTTGTAATTACATCATGTAATTACACCTAATTCTTTACTCCCACTTGAGAAGGTGTAATTACTCTTTCTCAATTACACCTAATTCCCCACTAATCAAGTAATCACTTAATCAAACAAACATGTCAAAGTTGTGTAATTATCAATACACACAAATCCAATTCCATTGTCGCTCTAAATGGTATTTTAGGACCTTGATTTGGTAACTAGTCGAGTGAGAAACAATCATTGAGCCCTAAATTTTGAAACATTGAATATTGTGGTGTTCATTGAATTATGGAAATTACAGTATCTTAATATTTGAACAGCAATGTGAATATATAAGATAAAGAGTTAATGCCCTAAAACCCGTTTAATCTATATAAATTTTCTCACTTGCCTATCTAAGCTGTCAATTGTCCTTGAAAACTCCCTCAACTATATCCTCCTTCATAATAAAATCCCCTCGTCGCATTCTTACTAGTGCGTCATGTGACAATCTACGTGGATATTTGTTTAGCTTAATCTCAAAAATAGACTTAATTAAATTTTTATTAATTCATTGTAAATAACTACCCCGTAAAAATAAAAAAAGAGCCTAGGGTTACAACTAGTCTGTCAATTGTAAAAAAGTCATTGTCTCTTTGCTCTCATCGGAGAATCGCTACACCTTCTCTCACTAGAAATTTTCTCCATTAATGTTGGTTCTAACCTCGATTGCTCTATTTATTCCTGCTTTTGCTTGAAAAATTGCAATAAAACTAGGGTTCTGCTCGATAAAAAATTAGGATTTTTGCTTACCTAAATTTTTCAAAGGAGATACATAAGTTGTTAAAGAAGATAGCTATACACAGGGTGTTCCTTCTTTCAAATAACTCTGGGTAAGAAATAAAGGATGGATAAACGAGAATGTCAAATGGAATAAACTAAGAAATAAACTCGGAAATAACAAGAGAGAGAGAGAGAGAGAGAGAGAATTTCAGATGGATTCAGTGAAGAAATAGAGAAGAAAGGTGAAAATGGAGAAGAAAGATGAAAAAAAAAAGGAAGGTGAAATATAAAGAAAAAGGGGAGAAAATAAAAAGAAATATAAATTTTAAAAAAGGGCTAATTAGCCGGTGGGACTGTCAGGTGAGCCATTTTTATGACTTTTTCTAGCGTTTATGCGCTCTTTGGCGATTTATTATATACATTATGCCATATGAGTGACGAGGAATTTTATTATGAAGGGAATATTGTGAGCATGTAATTTTTAACCTACTATATACTCCTACAAAATTCGATAAATAAATTAATTTTATAGAATCCTATTGAATTTCAGTGCCATTTGCGAATTAAACCTAATTAATATACTATTTAATAATTGATTTAATTAATTAATGAAGAAAATACGATTAATTGACATAATGTAGAGTTAATGGTTAAATTATCAATTTAATCATTTATCTAACAAAATTATGAATTTGATCGATTAGGAGTATTAAATTAATTATTTTATTCTTAATTATTTTATAATTTAATGAAAATAAGGTCAGAATTAATTATTACATTTTTTGAATTTAATTGGAATTAGTGTTGATTAAGTTAATTTAAGCTTAATTGACCCCAGAGTATTAAAATCGGACCTGGGCTAATTTTCCCAGGCCCAAAAAATAACACTACACCCCAGCCCAATTGAGCCCAACTCGAACAGCCCTTTACACCACTAAAACAACGCCGTTTAGTTTATGAAAGATCCCAACCGTTGATCTCTTTTGATCTAACGGATTGGGAACCCCTGATTCATCCCATATAAAACTGTTCCAAGCCCCACCTACCCTCAAACCCCCCTAAGTCTAACACCCCCTCCCTTGTCCGTCTCTCTCTCTTCCCTCTAACCCCCACCTGAATCTGCCGTCTACCGCTTTTGCTCCGCCGGCCGGAAATCGCCACCGGCGGCGGAGCTCCACCAAAAATCCCCAAACTTTTACCCCACAGTCTTCTCCTCATCCTCAATCACCTCCTTTCCTTAGTTTTCCACAAAAAAAACACCCGATTTTGACGTATTTCAAATATGAGAAATCGAAAAATCCAAAATCCTTTTAAGGTCGACTTTTCGCACGACTCTGTGACTCAAACTTACATGAGTCGATGGATCTTGAAAAGTCGCCGGAATCCATCGATTCATGCGAGTGAGAGTCACTTTTGAGCCCACCGGAGTCCGGCCAAGCTCCAGCAAGTCGCCGAAATCCAATCAAGACCTTGTGCTAGCTCACTGGTATTCCTTTAACCCCTTTCTTTCTTTCTTTCGGTTTTTTTTTTATGTTTTTTTTTCTTCCTCTCAATCACTGATTTAGGTTTTTAATTCTAGATTTTTAGTTTCCGATTTTCATTTACAAAATTGATAAACTAGCTCCTTAGATGATTGTATGTTGATTGAATCCTATCTAGGTTTAATTTTGTATAAATGTTGGTTATAATCTGAGTTTTTCGATTTCTTTACTTGTTGACTGATTTTAGTTGAAATATACATGTTTAAGTATAGTTAAGGTTGTGATTCGGTTAACTGATTAAACCCTAAAACTAATTAGTCTAAGTCTCCAAATTTGGTCATTTCCCTGTATGGCTTAACTGAGATATGCTTTCTGCCCTACTTTGAGTTTATCATTGAGTGTTCAGCTCTGCCTGTGATTGAGTGTATTAATTTAAGATTTTTTTTCCTTTTGGATGCCACTCCTTGACAATTGTTTCATGTTTAAGACTGTTAGTCCATTTAGGATAAATTATCGATTAATTAGGTGATTAATTGATTCTGAACCGGTAAATGGTCATGAATTAATTTAGATTAATCCTAAACTCAAGGTTAATCTAATTAGGGATAACCTTCTAATAAAACACTTAGGTTAATAACCACTTAAATAATTAACTAATTTCTAATTCCTAGTTAAGGTAATCAGTTAGGTTTAATTAACTAAAAAAAAACAAAGTATAAGATCAATACCTAAAACGAAGGAATTAAACTAACTAATCTAAATTAAGTAAACTGAAATTAATTAATACTTGACAAATAACCTAACCTTAACCTTAAGTACTAAAAAGCAATAATAAAAACTAAAAGGACTAAAACAAATCATAAATTTAGAAGTAGGAATCATCTAGAAGGGGTTCATTTGCAATAACATAAGAGATATTAGATAAGTTTCTCTGAAAAAAGGGTAAAATATCAGAACCTTCTAGAAGGACAGCTGTAAAAATCTGTTAAATATATTCCCTTATCCCTAAAAATTAGGGAGAGCACATGGGAAATAGGGGAAGATTTTTTCCTATATAAAGGGACCTCTGCCCACACCATTAAAGAGACTTGATTACTGAAAAATCTGAGAGCCACACACACAATTTCAGATTTAGGCACAAAATTTTACACAAATTTTCATAGCTTTTCTCTTCTGAAAACACAAGTCTCTTCACAAGTTTTACACACTCTCGAAACCTGAAATCACATTGCTATTCCTTGAAAAAACAGAAACCAAACGGACTGAAGCATAAGTGCAAAAGCAGTAAATTTTAGTTTTTCTTGTATCTGTTGGTTTTTCTTTATCTCAAAACTGATTTACTGGGGTTTTCTAGTTTAAAATAGGTTATTCTTGAGTCAAGGTTCTTGGGTTTTCCTTAAGTTGTTGTTGTTGCTGTGTTGGATTTTCCTTGCTCAAATTCTGGTATTTTTCGACCTCATTGGGTCATATTTTTGTTGATTTTCCTTGAGAAAAGGTATGTAACTATGATTTATATTAAATAAAATCCCTTGGTGAATCTGTCTTCATGTTTATGTGTGGTTATATTTGGCTATAGATCTCAAAGTATATGTTAGTTTGGTGTTTCTTCTTGTTGGATTTCTGGACAACATGAGTTTCTTGGCTAATTTCAGCTTGCTTAAGGTTATCATGGCCTAATGAGTTATTTTGTGAAGCATGACTTTAATACTCGATAGTTTAGCCAAATTTAGACTCTTCCTTAGCTAAGTTAAATACCTTCTGTGCTTATACTTGATCGTACCATATAAATTCTAGTTCTGAAACATCATTAAGGGTAAAGTGAATCTAACCCTTTCATGGTCAAATTCCTACCATAATGATACATAAAATTCTTTGGTTGGATGTTTTGCAGGCGCTGCTCTTAAGATTGAACAAAAGAGAGGTTCAGCTAGAAGCAGTAGTATCGAACTCTCATTTAGCCTAGGGGTAGCTCTGTTTCTCTTGTTAAGTTGTAGTGTAGTCTATTATTTAGAGAAATGTATCAGCTTTGTTCCAACTTTAAATTTCAGTTGTAAAAATAAGGACTGGACGTTATTAGAATCAATATTCAGTTTCATCTTTCTTTTATGAATTTCTTTGAAACTGGGTCAGCTTATAAAATGGCCTATTAAGGCCTGATTCAACCTGAACCCCCAGGCTATTGGGCCCAAGGGGATAAAAGCCCAGAAGTTTTAGAATTATGTCGTTCACTTTAACGTTAATGCAATATGGCATACGATTAGTAGGATTCAATTAAGATAAAAAATGTGTCTTCGAAACTCGTATGATTTCTGGGATAAAAACTATTTTATACGAAATCTCAAATGCAATTGTGAAAAAACATGTTTTCGTTAAAATTCCAATGACTTACCTTAAATTGCTTGTGTAGAATATGGTGTACTTTGAATTACATAAGTATAGTCTCTTAAACAGCGTTTTCAGCAACTAAAGGACAATAATAAGTGCAAATTTGCTTCTGATCGTTGTGTTGAAATCATGAAGTTGTATCTCTGTTTGTATCTTTAATTTCCTCGATTTAGTAATATTTAAATTGAATTGTATAAAATCATTCTTTCTCGAATAGCTTATATTAAGATTGGCCAAAGGGTTAAGTGACAAACTGGGCTAGACTAGGCCATAGCCCAAATCCTCATGAATGTGATTAATGGATCTAGTTTGGGATTGGTTCATATCATTATCTAGAAATGCCTCTCTAAATTACTCATTATGACTTAATTTAGGAATTAATTTAGACATAGTGAATCCCAAATTCCATTTAGATAGTGATTACTTTAGACGTAGAAGACAAAATAATGATAAAAGTATACGTTCACGTAGCTTTGAATAAACAACAACTAAAATATACCTTTTTCTCAAATTGTGTATATGTTTACGTAACACAAATAAAGACTAAAATGAACATTCGTAGAGACACTTTAGGAACAAATTTCTAAAAAAAATTCGGAATTACGTACACGCTCGCGTGACGTGATTTCGGTTTCTTTTGACAACAAAACAAAATATGCGCTTGCGCGCTTTTTTCATATTATTTAATGAGTTCAGTGTCGAGAATTGTGTACACATCCGTGTGACATGATTTTAGACGTGTTTTAAACTCTACGGGTTTACGCATATGTGACTCGTCTCAAAATAACTCTTTAAATACAAAAGAACAATAAAAGCGGTAATGAGTACAAAAATGCACATAGGTTAAAAGCAGTAATTAAACAATTTAGGCCAAGTTTAATCATTAAGCGACCGTGCTAGAACCACGAAACTCGGGAGTGCCTAACACCTTCTCCCGGGTTAACAGAATTCCTTACTCAGATTTCTGGTTCGCAGATAATTTAAATAGAGTCAAAATTCCTCGGTTTGAGATTTTTAATAAATAAATGGTGTCCCGGAACACCGTAAAAAATTTGGGTGGCTACTCTGAAAATTAAATAAATAATCCCAAATTCGATAATGTCACTTAAAGTGGAAAAACTCCCTTATTACCCTTACCAGGTGAAAAAGGAGGTGTGACAGCTCTGGCGACTCTGCTGGGGATCGAACCCAGAATCTCTGGTTCAGGGTTCAAGAATTCGAGCTTTTTATGTGATTTTACTTGGCTTTTATAAATTGTGATATTATTGTATTTTTGTGCACTCAGCGTGCTAAATGTTATTCATTTACCGCTTTGATATATATTTGAATTGTCTTTAAACTGTCCTCTTACGCCTCCCTTCTGAATCTTCTAAAAATTGGTGCACACGTTCGCGTGGCCCGCCTTTCTGTTAGAGGTCATACCAAGTAAGAAATACGGGGATGGACTAGCCACTAGGTCGGGTAGCCTTTCGTGCTACCGGTACGTCACTCCCACCTCGACTCGAGTTGTCCGCTCGGGTAGCCAAGGTCTAGAACAAAATCTCAGGTTTAACCCTAGAATGACAAAACCTCATGTCGGATCCCTAGTATGAATGATTATCTGCATCATGTGCATTTTTACTTAGGGGACTCAATACAGGGGTTGACTCCGTCTAGGACAGGTGTACCCGAAACAAAAAGACCATCCTGATGCATCCTACTTGCTATGAGCGCATTATTTGTCTCGGTTCGTTGTTGACCGGCTAAAGAAAGAAGGAAAAGCAATAGAAAAACCAAGAGTGAAGGAGGATAGAAATTCACCAGTTTGAAAAACCTGATATTTGAAAAATATCTCGAAACTCTGTCAAAATCTTCCGAAAAAAGAAGGGAGAAAAAGAATTTCAAAATAAGTCAACGTCATATTTTTCAAGTTGTATCAAAACTGGCCGAACTACGCCGGTCTGATTCTCACCGGATATGATATACGTAGGCAAATTTCATCGGTCCCGACCCCATTATTTAAAAAATCCAAAAAAAAATAAAAATATTTTTCTTTAATTCCTTCTTTAGGAGTATTTTCTTAGGAAATTCCAAACAAATAAAGGATAAAAGAAAAAATAAAAGTTTTAGAACTCAAAAATATTTTCAAAAAAAAAACCAAATCTCAAAAATATTTTCCTCCTTCCTCCTTTAGAAAAGTCTTTCTGTGAGACCCCCAATTTTTCAAGAAAATCCGAAAAATTATTTTTCTTTAATTAATTCCTAACAACAAAGAAAAAAAAATCAAATCAGAAATATTTTTCCAAAACAAAAATTCAAAAAAAACCACAAAATCTTTGTCTTTCTTTAAAAATCCCTCTTTTGAAAATGTAGAGGCAACATTCGAAATCCAAAAATATTTTCTTTATTCTTAAAAAAAAGAAGATGAAAAAAGATGAAATCCAACCAAAATATTTTCTTCTTACGTTTGAAATTCCCAAAGTTCAAAACAAAAGAAAAAAGAATTTTTAGAGGTCTTTCATTCAAAAAAAATCCACCATTTTTAGAAGCTTTTTGCCCATAACCCAAAAAAGAAAAAAAAAGAAAAAAGAAAAAAAATCCAAAAATATTTTCTTTAATTCTTTGTAAGTCTTCATTTCAAAAATTTTAAAAAAAATCAATGAAAAATCAAAATCCAAAATACTTTTTTGTTTATCTTGAAGTCTTTTTCCCAAAAAATCCAAAAAAAATATGAAAAGAAAATCAAAAATCCAAAAAAAAAAAAGATATTATCTTTCTTCTATAGAAGTCTTTCCTCCAAAAATCAAAAACAAAATTCAAAAATGTTTCCTTTCTCTTTAGAAGTTTTTCTTTCAAAAAAATTCAAAAAAAAAAAAGAAAAAGAAAAAAAAGAAGAAAAAAAATAAAATTAAATTCCAAATATTTTATTTCTTCTTTAGAAATCTTTCTTTCAAGAAAAAAAAAAGGCCAAAAATACTTTCTTTCTTCTTTTAAAGCCTTTAAAAATTCAAGAAATAAAATAAACGAAATTCAAGAAAAAAATTAGCTTTATTTACTCCATTCTCAATGCTCCCGAACTACCCAAGATTTGATTCATGCGGCGTCATGATACGTAGGCAATCCCCATCGGATTCGATCATAGCCATAAACAAATTGAGTGAAAATAATATAAGAAAAAGAAAAATTGAGTGAAAAATAAAGAAAAGAGTGAAAAGAAAGTGAAAAAAAGTGTGACCAAATAACTAAGAAAAACAAAGAGCGAAAATGACAATAAAAAAGAGAAAGAAAAAGAAATCGAGATATGAAAAAATTCAAAAAAAAGAAAAAAAATAAAGAAGAGGGAGAGACAAAATTGGAAAAGGACATTCAAAGGCCGGGATGAAACACGCAACCGTTCAAACGCATGGTAGAAACGTTTAACTGTTAGGTGCATTGCATCCCCAGTATGCGATTCCCTATTTGTTAAATGTCTCAAACTAACCAGGTTGTTGTATGTGCAAATAAGACAGGTTATATTTCGATGGTTGGTTTTGTCGGTAGTCTAGCCTCCCATCCTTCACAAGATCCAAAGGTAAAAATGGCCTCCGCAAGCAATCTGCCAATCATTGGTCCTGAGGATAGCCCAGCATCGGCTATTCCGCAGCCTGAATCAACAACTGTTGAAGAAAATAGAATGTTGTGTCGCCGCATGATGGAAATGTGGGATGCCATGTCTAACGGTAGGGAACCGCCAAGTGTAATCCCTGGTTTTCCCGAGTTGATCCCCGGTTCAGATGGGATTTCCAACATCCTTGTGCCCAACTCAATCTTCCCATGTTTCCACCCTCTAATGTCTCCTAATGACCCGGAAATGTCTTCTGTGGATCACCCCTAGGTGCCGGATTCAAGGGCACATCCAACAATGTTCGTTGCACCACCAGTATCCATTACGGCACATCCAACAGTGCCCAGGCCAAACTCATACCCTCAGCACTCACAATATGAGTCTCCCATGGGTCAACAAAGAACAATGAGAAACCCCGAGTAGGAAGAAATGGCTCGGAAGACGAGAAGCCTAGAGCAAAGCTTAAAAAACATATAGGGTTTGAGTGGTCAGAAGAGTCTCTCCTACTCCGATTTATGCATGTTTCCACATGTTCACCTGCCAGTTGGTTTCAAGAAGTCAAAGTTTGAAAAATATGACGGGCACAGAGACCCGATTGCTCATTTGAAATGATATTGTAACCAGCTAAGGGGTGCTGGTGGAAAAGAGGAGTTGCTAATGGCCTACTTTGGGGAAAGCCTCACCGGGATCGCTTCTGAATGGTATATGGATCAAGAAATTACCCATTGGCATGTGTGGGACGATTTGGACCAAGACTTTGTCCGCCAGTTCCAGTATAATGTGGACATCGCTCCTGATAGGAACTCTTTGTCCAATCTGAAAAAGAAAATTGCGGAAAGCTTTCGCGAATACGCTGTCAAATGGCGTGAGCATGCTGCCAGGGTAAAGCCTCCCATGGACGAAGTAGAAATGGTTACAGTCTTCCTAACGGCTCAAGAGGCGGACTACTTCCAGAAAATGACGTCTGCTATGGGTAAACCATTCCCTGAAGCTATCAAAATTGGGGAGATGGTCGAAAATGGTTCAAAAACGGGCCGAATCTTGAGTCAATCTGCTTTTAAGGCCACATCACAGGCCGTTTAGAATGGTTCGGAGGGTTTGATGAACAGAAAAGGGAGAGAAGAGGGAGCCATGATGGCTTCAGGCCCTAGGAATTCTCGATGACCTGGGGAATATCCAGGCCCATTTCTCAGAGCTTCACAACACTATTATCTTCATCAGGAAGCAGCCTATGCTATGTCCCCGCCCCCTATGCGGTGATGAACACAGAACCTTACACACGACTACAAAATTATACCCAAAACCGAGCTCCACTTCCCAGAAATGCCCATCCTTTCCAAGCTCCATATAATCCACAATCAAATGCTTCCCAATACAATCCTCGCTCAAGAGAGCCTTTCAAAAAGAATCAGTTCACCCCTATTGGTGAATCATACTCTACCTTGTTCCAAGAGCTGGTCAAGATAGGTTTACTGCAGCCAGTGGCCCCAAACCGGCCAAACCCCGAGTCCCCATCGCACCGGGCTGATGCTAGATGTGAATACCACTCAGGAGCAGTGGGGCATGACATTGAAGATTGTTGGACTCTTAAAAAAGCAATGGAAGACCTCATCGAGGTCCAAGCAATAGTGTTTAGGGATGAAGAAGACCCTAATATGATGAAAAATCCCCTGCCTGCTCACACTGGGCCAGTAGTCAGGATGATTTGTGAAGATAAATAATTTGATCCGGCACTGAAGGCCATTGCAGCCATTGCCGAAACAGAAGAAAATCCAAAAAACGGTCGCCAAGCCTGAAGGTTCCCCCCATCAGATGGAGTCTCGATAGCCAGTCTTGCTATCCTTTCTGCGTCCGGATTATCTTAGGGTGTGATCCAGACAATTTACTTTATTATCTTACTTTCGAATGTAAACCCTTCTATCTTTAAACTTCAAAACAAAAATAAATAAATAAAAAAATCAAATGGAATTAATTTTTCATTTTCCAAGAATGTCTCTTAATCTTGTCTCTTTCCTTACCCTACTTTTAGTTCTGTTTAAATGCAGATTTCAATAACATGACATGCTTGCGGACTTCATGCCCAGATCCTAAAATGTTGTCAAACTTCGAAACAATGAATCAAGAATCAGAATGCAAATGAAGTTAGGTTAGGGAAATAAAACAACGAATCTGAACAGCCAAAGAAAAATTGGTTCAGATTGGAAAGGTCCATACATTACTACAAAAGTACTGCCAAAAGAGTGTGTTTGTACTTGAGATACATCAAAGAAAATACCCCTGAAATAATTGTCGACGCAGGTGCAGTCAAAAGATCTTAAAATGATGTCAGACTTCGAAATAATGAATCAAGAATCAGAATGCAAATGAAGATAGATCAAGGAAATAAAACAATGAATTGGAACAACCAAAAGAAAATTGTTCCAGACTGGAAAGGTCCATGCATTGCAACCAGAGTACTGCCAAAAGAGTGCGTTTTACTTGGGGCTCGAAGAAAATGCCCCTAAAACAACTGTCAATGCAGATGCAGTCAAAAGGTATTATGTTTGACCTTTTCGTGATGATACTCATGATCGAAATGACAAAGGCTTTCATTCGCGCTACGTCTGACTTGATTCCGAAAGGATACATAGGCAGCCTCCCCCTGGGGTTCAGTCACACCAAAATAAAATCCATATTTTCCCAAGAGTTTAAGCTGGGGAAAGTGTTAAAATTCGGCAATGATTCGCCCGAAAAGTTCCAAAGTTGTAATTCGATACAAATTCCTTTTACCCCAAATCCTGTTCAAGTCCTTCTAATCGATCAACAAAGAAAGGCCAGAATTGGAGGATACAGTTATTTGGATCTGATGCAAGCAATGAGAGAAACTAAAATGAGAGAGTCTTATCGGTGAAAACTCACACAGGCACCATGAGGCGATGGTGAGTAGAAAAACTAAAAATGAGAGAGTCTTGTTAGTGAAAACTCGCAAAGAGCACTACAGGGCGATGGCGAGAAGAGAAATGAGAGAGGTTAGTCGGTGAAAACCCGAAAAGGGCACTACTAATAAAAAAAGAGGATTGGTCACTGATATCGACATGGTCTGGGGCAAGGTTTCTCGACCTCGAGGTAAAAAGTTGTGACGAATTTCTGAGAGTCAGATGGTTTATATAGATCAGGCACCCAGTCCAAGACGCATTTCATGTTCATTGAAAGCCGCATACACTCCAGATAAGTCCTTCTTCTCTTTCCCACCGAAAGGGATATTTCTTGTCAAAATTCGTTGTCTCCGTTTCTTTGTTATTTTTCTTTCAAACCCTTTCAGTATGACTCTGTCTCTAAGGCAAGATAAAGAAAAGATGGCAAAACTGATTTACAGGGTTCTCGTTTGACACGGGCCGACATGCAAAGGGCACCGAGCCTTATCAGGGGCATAGAGTCAATCCCAAATGGCCACAACGACTGACACTTTAAACGCAAAACTCTTGAAAGGAGAAAATCAAATTGAAATGCCTATAAAGGCAATTGAAGTGAAAGGTTGAGTCCCACGTGGCTAACCCTCTCGGCAAAGTTTGAAACGCCGAAGTGCTCATTGGAAGGAAAATCATAAATGAAAGGCCAATGAAGGCAAAGTAAAGATGGAAAAGGTTAAGTCCCACGCGACTAACCGTTGCAGCAGAATTTGAGGGGCCAAAACTTCCCCGATACTCTGGAAATCCAAAGGAAAAGCAAGTGAAAGGCCTACAAAGGTAAAATAAATTCAAAAATTGGATCCCACGTGACCGATAGCCATGGTAAAATCTGGAAAGCCAGAATCCCCGGGGTCAGAGATGAAACCCAATCCCCATCAAACAAGCAAGTGGTTAAGATCTTCGTCAAAAGAACTGAGGTCAAGCGGTTGAAAATCAAGGCCGCAAAACCAACCACCGTTTCAAACTAACAAATTGTTCTTTGATTGAAGGAAACAAGTGTAACTCAAAGAAACCTTGCAAAGGCAAGCGTAACCAAAAGAAAAGGCGCAAGAGCTAGAAGCAACTCTGCAGCAATAACTCCAAAAGGGATGTTTTCTCTAAAATCCTTTCCCACATTTACTCAAAAGAAAAGCAGAAAAATAATGTTGAAATCAGCCAAAAGCTGAAGTGGTAGGGTCTCCAAACCCTAGATACACCTTTTCCAACATAGGGTACACAACCCCTGGTCGATGTTTTCTTTTCCAGCATAGGGTATACAACCCCTAGCTGATGATTTCTTTTCCAACATAGGCTATAAACTCCCTAGTTGATGCCGACATAGGGTATACAACCCCTAGTTGATGACTTCTTTTTCCAGCATAGGGTATACAACCCCTAGCTGATGATTTCTTTTCCAACGTAGGGTATACACTCCATAGTTGATGCCGACATAGGATATACAACCCCTAGTTGATGACTTCTTTTTCCAGCATAGGGTATACAACCCCTAGCTGATGTTTCTTTTTCCAGCATAGGGTATACAACCCCTAGCTGATGATTTATTTGCCAGCATAGGGTATACAACCCCTAGCTAATGTTTTCTTTTCTAACGTAGGGTATACACTCCCTAGTTGATGCCGGCATAGGGTATACAACCCCTAGCTGATGATTTCTTTTCCAGCATAGGGTATACAACCCCTAGCTGATGTTTTCTTTTCCAGCATAGGGTATACAACCCCTAGATAATGATTTCTTCTCCAACGTAGGGTATACACTCCCTAGTTGATGCCGGCACAGGGTATACAACCCCTACCTGATGATTTCTTTTCCAGCATAGGGTATACAACCCCTAGCTGGTGATTTCTTTGCCGGCATAGGGTATACAACCTCTAGCTGATGATTTATTTTCCAGCATAAGGTATACAATCCCTAGCTGATGATTTCTTTTCCAGCATAGGGTATACAACCCCTAGTAGATGTTTTCTTTTCCAACATAGGGTATACAACCCCTAGCTGATGATTTCTTTTCTAGTATAGGGTATACAACCCCTAGTTGATGATTTCTTTTCCAGCATACGGTATACAACCCCTAGCTGATATTTTCTTTCCCAGCATAGGATATACAACCCTTAGCTGGTGATTTCTTTTTTAACATAGGGTATACACTCCCTAGTTGATGCCGACATAGGGTATACAACCCCTAGTTGATGATTTATTTTCCAACATAGGGTATACAACCCTTAGTTGATGATTTTTCCGACATATGGTATACAATCCCTAGCTGATTTTATTTTGCAACATAGGGTCTCCAACCCCTAGTTGATCTTGCTTTGAGATATAGGGTATCCACTCCCTAGTCTACAATAACTCTGGGTGCACTGCTTCTGGCTTTTCACCGCTTTCAATAATAAAGTAGTGTAGATTTCCTTACAATAACTCATGAAATTTTCCTAGTGAAAACTAGGGCAGAAAATTTCGTTTGTTTAGATTTTTGTGCAGATTAATTTTGTTTTTGGGATATTGGACTCGAGATAACCAAAAGAAGAAGCTTGAGCCCAGAATAATAAAACAAAAGAGAAAAGAGAAGATTGAACCCAAAGTGTAGAAACGGGAAGATACGGACTATTCAGGACGAGATTGAAGTCATTTGTTCAGTATATCCTAGCTTGATCCAATGAAAGATAAGACGACACCAACACCTGCGTCTAACAAGTATCAAGATCCAGGTCAGAGTCAACAGAAGATCAAGACTCAAAAGCAGGTCTTAGATAGGAATCTTGTAACTAGCAGTTGATAGGTTTAGTTAGCCTTTCATTATGTTGCTTTGGCGTAATAAGGAGATCACCAGCAGTAACAACAGCAACCACAGTGAAACCATAGTTACTCGGTAGTCCTAGCTACCGAAAATTATAGAACTACACTGACCTGATTCCTTTATAGCCAAGGATATGTAGGCAACCTTTGAAGTAGGGTTCGGTCAAACTTTTAAAAATCGCTTCACATGGAGTATTTGAACGGGTAAAAGTTGCTCGTAACTGCTCACTTTGTCTTTGCCCGAAAACCCTTCGTGTTTCCGAGCAAAGAGGGGCAGTTGTGAGCATGTAATTTTTAACCTACTATATACTCCTACAAAATTCGATAAATAAATAAATTTTATAGAATCCTATTGAATTTCAGTGCCATTTGCGAATTAAAGCTAATTAATATACTATTTAATAATTGATTTAATTAATTAATGACAAAAATACGATTAATTGACATAATGTAGAGTTAATGGTTAAATTATCAATTTAATCATTTATCTAACAAATTATGAATTTGATCGATTAGGAGTATTAAATTAATTAGTTTATAATTTGATGAAAATAAGGTCAGAATTAATTATTACATTTTTAGAATTTAATTGGAATTAGTGTTAATTAAATTAATTTAAGCTTAATTGACCCTAGAGTATTAAAATCGGATCTGGGCTAATTTGCCCAGGCCCAAAAACTAACACTACACCCCCAGCCCAATTGAGCCCAATCCGGCCAGCCCTTTACACCACTAAAACGACGCCGTTTAGTTTATGAAAGATCCCAACCGTTGATCTCTTTTGATCTAATGGATGGGAACCCCTGATTCATCCCATATAAAACTGTCCCAAGCCCCACCTACCCTTAAAGAACCCTAAGTCTAACACCCCCTCCCTTGTCCGTCTCTCTCTCTTCCCTCTAACCCCCACCTGAATCTGTCGTCTACCGCCTTTGCTCCGCCGGCCGAAAATCGCCACCGGCAGCGGAGCTCCGCCAAAAAGCCCCAAAGTTTTACCCCAGAGTATTCTCCTCATCCTCAATCACCTCCCGTCCTTAGTTTTCCAAAAAAAACACCCGATTTTGACGTATTTCAAATATGAGAAACCGAAAAATTCAAATCCTTTTAAGGTCGACTTTTCGCACGACTCTGTGACTCAAACTCACATGAGTCGATGGCTCTTGGATTCATGCGAGTGAGAGTCACTTTTGAGCTCACCGGAGTCCGGCCAAGCTCCAGCAAGTTGCCGGAATCCAACCAAGACCTTGTGCTAGCTCACTGGTATTCTTTTAACCCCTTTCTTTCTTTCTTTTGGTGTATTTTTTATGTTTTTTTTCTTCCTCTCAATCACTGATTTAGATTTTTAATTCTTGGTTTTTAGTTTCCGATTTTTATTTACAAAATTGATAAACTAGCTCCTTAGATGATTGTATGTTGATTGAATCCTATCTAGGTTTAATTTTGTATAAATGTTGGTTATAATCTGAGTTTTTCGATTTCTTTACTTGTTGACTGATTTTAGTTGAAATATACATGTTTAAGTATAGTTAAGGCTGTGATTCAATTTACTGACTAAACCCAAAAACTAATTAGTCTAAGTCTCCAAATTTGATCATTTCCATGTATGGCTTAATTGAGATATGCTTTCTGCCGTACTTTGAGTGTATTAATTTAAGATTTTTTTTCCTTTTGGATGCCACTCCTTGACAAATGTTTCGAGTTTAAGACTGTTAGTCCATTCAGGATAAATTGTCGATTAATTAGGTGATTAATTGATTCTGAACCAGTAAAAGGTCATGAATTAATTTAGCTTAATCCTAAACTCAAGGTTAATCTAATTAGGGATAACCTTCTAATGAAACACTTAGGTTAATAACCACTTAAATAATTAAATAATTTCTAATTCCTAGTTAAGGTAATCAGTTAGGTTTAATTAACTAAAAAAAAAAAAGTATAAGATCAATTAACCTAAAACTAAGGAATTAAACTAACTAATCTAAATTAAGTAAACTGAAATTAATTAATACTTGACAAATAACCTAACCTTAACCTTAAGTACTAAAAAGTAATAATAAAAACTAAAAAGACTAAAACAAATCAGAATTTAGAAGTAGGAATCATCTAGAAGGGGTTCATTTGCAATAACATAAGAGTTATTAGATAAGTTTCTCTGGAAAAGGGTAAAATATCAGAACTTTCTTGAAGGCCAGCTGTAAAAATCTATTAAAAATATTCCCTTATCCCTAAAAATTAGGGAGAGCACATGGGAAATAGGGGAAGATTTTTCCAATATAAAGGGACCTCTGCCCACACCATTAAAGAGACTTGATTACTGAAAAATCTGAGAGCCACACACACAATTTCAGATTTAGACACAGAATTTTACACAAATTTTCATAACTTTTCTCCTCTGAAAACACAAGTCTCTACACAAGTTTTACACACTCTCAAAACCTGAAATCACATTGCTATTCCTTGAAAAAACAGAAATCAAACGGACTGAAGCATAAGTGCAAAAGCAGTAAATTTTAGTTTTTCTTGTATCTGTTGGTTTTTCTTCATCTCAAAACTGATTTACTGGGGTTTTCTGGTTTAAAATGGGTTATTCTTGAGTCAAGGTTCCTGGGTTTTCCTTAAGTTGTTGTTGTTGTTGTGTTGGATTTTCTTTGCTGAAATTCTGGTATTTTTCGACCTTATTGGGTCATATTTTTGGTGATTTTCCTTGAGAAAAGGTATGTAACCATGATTTATATGAAATAAAATCCCTTGGTGAATCTGTCTTCATGTTTATGTGTGGTTATATTTGGCTATAGATCTCAAAGTATATGTTAGTTTGGTGTTTCTTCTTGTTTGATTTCTGGACAAAAATGAGTTTCTTGGCTATATTTCAGCTTGTTTAAGGTTATCTTGGCCTAATGAGTTATTTTGTGAAGCATGACTTTAATACTCGATAGTTTAGCCAAATTTAGTCTCTTCCTTAGCTAAGTTTAATACCTTCCTTGCTTATACTTGATCGTAACATATAAATTCTAGTTCTGAAACAACATTAAGGGTAAAGTGAATCTGACCATTTCATGGTCAAATTCCTCCCATAATGATACATAAAATTCTTTGGTTGGAAGTTTTGCAGGCGTTGCTCTTAAGATTGAAAAAAAGAGAGGTTCAGCTAGAAGTAATAGTATCGAACTCTCATTTAGCCTAGGGGTAACTCTATTTCTCTTGTTAAGTTGTAGTGTAGTCTATTAGTTAGAAAAATGTATCAGCTTTGTTCAAACTTTAAATTTCAGTTGTAAAAATAAGGACTGGACGTTATTAGAATTAATATTCAGTTTCATCTTGCTTTTATGCATTTGTTTGAAATTGGGCTAGCTTGATAAAATGGCCCATTAAGGCCTGATTCAACCTGAACCCCTAGGCTATTGGGCCCAAGGGGACAAAAGCCCAGAAGTTTTAGAATTATGTTGTTCACTTTAACATTAATGCAATATGGCATACAATTAGTAGGATTCAATTAAGATAAAAAATGTGTCTTCGAAACTCGTATGATTTCTAGGATAAAAACTATTTTGTCTGAAATTTCATATCCAATTGTGAAAAAACCTGTTTTCGTTAAAATTCCCATGACTTACCTTAAATTGCTTGTGTAGAATCTGGTGTATTTTGAGTTACGTAAGTATAGTCTCTTAAACATCGTTTTCAGCAACTAAAGGACAATAATAAGTGCAAATTTGCTTCTGATCGTTGTGTTGAAATCATGAAGTTGTATCTCTGTTTGTATCTTTAATTTCCTCGATTTAGTAATATTTAAACTTAATTGTATAAACTCCTTCTTTCTCGAATAGCCTATATTATGATTGGCCAAAGGGTTAAGTGACAAACTGGGCTAAACTAGGCCATAGCCCAAATCCTCATGAATGTGATTAATGGATCTCGTTTGGGATTGATTCATATCATTATCTAGAAATGCCTCTCTAAATTAGTCATTATGACTTAATTTAGGAATTACTTTAGACATATTGAATCTCAAATGTCATTTAGATAGTGATTACTTTAGACGTAGAAGACAAAATAATGATCAAAGTATACGTTCGCGTAGCTTTGAATAAAAAATAACTAAAATATACCTTTTTCTCATGTGTATACGTTTACGTAACACAAATAAAGACTAAAATGAACACTCGTAGAGACACTTTAGGAACAAATTTCTAAAAAATAATTCGGAATTACGTACACGCTCGCGTGACGTGATTTGGGTTTCTTTTGACAACAAAACAAAATATGCGCTTGCGCACTTTTTTCCATATTATTTAATGAGTTCAGTGTCGAGAATTGTGTACACGTCCGCGTGACATGATTTTAGACGCGTTTTAAACTCTACGGGTTTACTCATACGCGACTCGTCTCTAAATAACTCTTTAAATACAAAAGAACAATAAAAGCGGTAAAGAATATAAAAATGCACATAGGTTAAAAGCAGTAATTAAACAATTTAGGCCAAGTTTAATCATTAAGAGACCGTGCTAGAACCACGGAACTCGGGAGTATCTAACACCTTCTCCCGGGTTAACATAATTCTTTACTCGGATTTCTAGTTCGCAGACAATTTAAACAAAGTCAAAATTCCTCGGTTTGGGATTTTTAATAAATAAATGGTGTCCCAGAACACCGTAAAAAATCCGGGTGGCTACTCTGAAAATTAAATAAATAATCCCAAATTTGATAATATCACTTAAAGTGGAAAAACTCCCTTATTACTCTTACCGGGTGAAAAAGGAGGTGTGACAAATATAGTTCATGGAGTATTTGGGGATAGGCGATAGTTTAGGTTGGCAACTGACAAAAGTTGTATAGTTTATGTCGATTTTAGGATATTAACATGGTATAATCAAAGGCAGACTCATCCTTATTATTATGAGTCTCTCCTTATGAACTAACTTTTGACATTGAGTTAGACCGACGCAAAGGAAGGAAAAAACGCGATATACAGGGAGTTATAGCGAATGTTTCTTGTTTCTATCATACCTTTACATCACATAGAAACATAATCCCAATTAATCCCCAGTGTTGGTTATGGTTAAGGGTGGCAATTTGAGTTCAAACCCATTTGACACATTTAATGCCCTCAAGATTGGACTGGTCATTGACCCGCGCATTTATTGAACTCAGCTCATTTTGACCCAACTCGTTTCAACCCATCAAAAGTTGGACCGATTTTTAGCCCAAATTGTTGATCTATAAGTAACTTTGCCAAAATATTTGTTTGATATGACCACATTAAAAGAAAAAAAATTCTTGTTTGATAATTAAACAATTCATTAGAAAATAATAAACATTAGTTAAAGCATGTTAAGAGTTGGGCTGGTTGGGCTATGACCCAAAAATAGCATGGGCTAGCCAGTTTTCAGACTGGTCATTCAAAATAGCCAGCATTTGTAAAGTTATTGAAAAATATCCACTATTTTGCTGCAACACGAAAAGTTCCAGCATAATATACTGGAGATCGGTCCACCTGTGTGTGAACGTCTAGCATATTATGCTGGACCGGTATATTAAACTAGAACTCAAGTATATTATACTGGAGTTTCAATATATTATACTGGAATTCCGGTATATTATGCTAGAGTATTTTCCGAATTTTAAATAGTGTTTTCATTCAGATTTATCTTTACATGAAAAGTGTCTAAATTTCGATTACTTCTGAAACTGTGGCTATTTTTGAATGACCACTTGTAAATCTGACTATTTTTTAATTTCTCCCAAATTTTAGTCCAACTTGACCCAGTCCATCTCAGTCCAAGTTACTTTTGGGGGGAGGGGGGGTCATTGACCTACCCATTTATTGACTCAACCCATTTTTTATCCGCTCAAAATCAGCTCAACCCGCCCGTTTGATATCCCTAATTATGGTTATGGAAGATCGGTCTCAAAACCCTGATGTTGGTTATGGTTCAAATTATATATATATATATGTTTTTACGTAATTGATTTAGATCATTTAGTTTAGTGGGCTCTTTTTTTTCCCTTATATTTTTGTTTCAATTAATTCTTTTCTATTTAAAATTCTTTTGGCCTGAAAAATGAAGGGAAGGAAAAGAAACAATAAAACTTTAGACTTCTTGTAGTCGAGAATTCTTGTAGTGAAGTTAGTTTTAGTGTTAGGTATATTTAGTTACATACGTAAATAGATCAGTAACTTTCTGCGAGTTTAATAAGTCAAATTTGTAGAATAAAACACACGTCACAAATACCTTAAAATAAATCAATGGCAATTAGTCCATTAGTTAAGAAAAACAGTACAATTAGCAGTTATTTAGTACCTTTCATCCATTCACTAATTCTTAAATTATGCAAACTGTTACCTTCTTTTTCTCCTTAACAATTTGAGTGTAATATCACCTTCCTTTGTAGCTTTATAAGTAAGGAAATGTAACATTCTGCCTCGTCAATTATCCTTATTTCTACCTTTTCGAAATTTTACTATTTCAAAAAACGCAAAACCTTTTCACTTTTAACTTTGAGCTTCGAATATAACAATGGACACTACAAAGAAAAAAGAGAAGAAGAAGGAAGTGATTCGATTAGAACGAGAATCTGTTATTCCAGTTCTTAAATCCAGGCTAATTATGACATTAGCCAATTTAATCCAACATGATTCAGATCGCGATGAATTTCTTAAGCTGAGCAAAAGAGTTGAGTACACAATTCGTGCGTGGTACCTTATACAATTCGAAGATTTAATGCAATTATACGCGTTATTTGATCCTGTCCACGGTGCTCAAAATCTCGAGCAACAAAAATTAGCAGATGAGGATATCAACGTACTTGAACAAAATTTCTTGAGATATTTATTCCAAATTATGGACAAGAGCAACTTCAAAATCGCCACAGATGAAGAGCTAGAAATTGCAAATTCAGGGCAATATTTGTTAAATCTACCAATAACGGTTGATGAATCTAAGCTTGATACTAAGTTATTGTCCAAGTATTTTGCTAATCATCATCGCGATGAAAAACTCCCTGAGTTTGCTGATAAGTATGTCATTTTTCGTCGTGGCATTGGAATTGACAGGACGACAGATTGGTTTATTATGGAAAAAATTGACATGATAATTACGCGTACGTGGAAATGGCTATTGAAAAAAACAGGTGGTGACAAGTATTTTCGACGAAAAATTAATAAGAAAAAGAAGCCTATGAAAAAAAGAATCCCATCTGAAGAAGAACAAGATTTCTACGTTGAACGAATTCGAATCCAGAATATGGAACTTACTGTCCCAAATGTATTGGGAAAAATTACGATTCAAGAACCAACGTTTGAAAGGATAATTGTGGTGTACAGACGAGCTAGTGAAGACGAAGAAAAACCCGATAGAGGAATTTATGTGAAGCATTTGAAAAATATACCAATGGCTGATTTAGAAATTGTTTTACCTGAGAAAAAGAATCCAAGTTTAACACCAATGGATTGGGTTCAATTTATTGCATCTGCAATTGTTGGTCTTTTTGCAGTTGTGACCTCTCTTGACATGCCAGAAGCTGATTTATGGGTTCTTTTTGCAATTTTATCCACAATAATTGGCTATTGCGCGAAAATTTACTTCACATTTCAACAGAATATGGCTCAGTATCAGAATTTGATCACACAATCAATGTATGATAAACAATTAGACAGTGGACGTGGTACACTTCTACATTTGTGTGATGACGTCATACAACAAGAAGTTAAAGAAGTAATTATTTCGTATTTTATATTAATGGAACAAGGGAAAGCTACATTATTGGATCTTGATCAAAGATGTGAGGATTTAATTAAAGAAAGATTTGGAATAAGCTGTAATTTTGATGTAGATGATGCAGTTCAGAAGTTAGAGAAATTAGGAATTGTTTCAAAGGATGAAATTGGTAGGTATTTTTGTATTGGTCTTAAAAGGGCTAATGAGATTATTGGGACAACTACTGAAGAACTTGTTCTTAAAGCTAGACAAGGTCAACGTCAACCTGCAATCACTTAATAGGGACGTTCTCGTATTGATCGCTCTGGCGCATATGTTAAATAATCGTTTTATGTGTTCATCTATCATTCTGGAGCAGTCGTGTGGTGGTTTTACAAGAGATCACTTTGAGTTCTTCGCCAAATTAGAATCATGGAAACGGCATCTTGCAGAAATGTAAGGTAAGACTGCTAACAATAGACCCTTGTGGTCCGGTCCTTTCCCCGACCCTTCATATAGCGAGTTAGTGCACCGGACTGCCATTTTTGTAATTTTTTTTCTTAGTCTTCTATTTTGGTTTTTGTGATAATAATTTGGAAATAACTCGATGAGGAAAGTAAAAGGGTAACAGAAATTTCCTCAGCGAGTATTATCCAGAATTTTTCCTGTAATTTTTATTATTGCACATCTTAATTTTGTGACAATTTTGTAGACAAAAAGAATACATGCAGATGAATATTATGTTATATTTTGTAGAATTTCTTATACTATATATTTGAAAGTTTTGTACTTGCTTCATCTCCTCCTTTCTTGTGATTGTTGTTGGTATTTATTCATAACGTGATTCAAATTTAAAATACCGTTTAAACAAGACAACATATTTTGTGAAAGGTACTTACCCATTCTTTAATTAAAGGGTACGTTAATTCTTTGTAAAATGGTGTTATCAAATCTTTAAAATTCAGATATATGTATTCTTTTTTTTGGTAACTAAAGATTTTATTAATTACCAGAATGATTACAATGAAGATCCATAGCTAGACTACATCACAGTCTGCTATCTAGTCAAGTACTACACTATTGGAACACGCAGAACTACATAACTACTAGAGCTAATCTAAATAATAAGACGATGAATCAGAGTTCTAACCCTAGTAACCGCCCGGACATTACAAACATATGCAATCTCCCCTCACCAATTGACTATGACTCTTTGCTATTTTTTCATACCTTCTCTGATTTCTCTCAATCCACATAGTATGCACCCATTCAGTATAAGCCAATTTGAAGGTTTGAGCTCTTTGTGATTTGCCCTTTGATGCTTTAATGATCCATTTCTCTAGTATACGTGATCGTCAAGTAATAAAGTAGTGAGTAGAGTATCGTCCCACGAAGACTTATGATTAACTTTTGACAGATTCAACTCAATTAATTTATCGATTCAAGAGATTTATCACAAAAGATATAATAAACTAAGTTACTACCTAAAATACCAATTAATGAATTAACTAGGAAATCAACCAACACAAATAGTAATTTCGACTAACATCAATAGGAGAGGATATTCCAGGGTCACGGGCTAGCTAACAATTGTGTTATATTCTTGGCTTAAAATAACTAATTGATTTATCTGAATTGTTGATTGACATGGTTGATATTACTCATAAGAATCTATCGAGTTCTTACTCGCCTATTCAAGTTAACTTAACGCCTATATGTCTATGGAATTAAGATTAACAAGAATGCATTTACAATTCCTGTATTTCAACTAAGCAAGGCAAATAGGTATATGTCTATACTAATTGCGAATACGTTCCCTGATGCCCGGGTTCAAGAACATGCTCTATTTAATTCTATATGCAATCTAGAATTCCCACTTTCAAGTTCAACTCTAGATTCGTAGATAATATTTCATTGTTAGCTACTCAGCAAAATAATTAAGAACAGAATTAAATAAACAACCCAATATGATAAAATCAACTTCTTCAAATTAAACTTCAAATATAACATTCATGTTTCACCCATGACCCTAGAATAATAGGGTTCTTAGTGTCACATGTTCATACAATCATCAAAAATAATATTTTCAAACATAAAATCAATGAGTACTAGAAAAGATATGGAAGAATTGATCAAATTCATGCTCCCAAGTGTGTTCCTCTTTTGTTTCTCTCCAAAAATCACGTTCTCCCCTCAAAATTGAGTTTAGACTTGCTTTTATACGTGTTAGGTAGGTCGAGGGTCGAATTAACCGAGTCCAGAACAAATTAGGAGAAATTCCCGTCATCAGCGCCCTGGGTAGCGCCAGGCCCACTAGGGCGCTACTCCTAATTTAGGTACTGCCCACAGCGCCACAGGTGGTGCCAGGCGCTGCCTGTGGCACCCAATTTCACAATTTTCCCGGTTTCGTCCGTTTTTTCTCTAATTTCGTGTGTTTCGCCCCCAATTGATCCTGAATCATTCCTACACATAATAACACTTCAAATTAATACAAATCATCACATTTAACATCTAAAACTCACGAAACAAAAGTAAAATATGAGGCGATATACATAAAAATATATACACTTTAAGCTAAACATCAACACCTCACACTTAGACTCTTGCTCGTCCTCGAGCAATGGGACAATCTACTACCCTTTAACATGTACAAAGTTTATTATGAAGGAGTATTTTACTTTTCAATCACACACCTTACCCCTTGACTATGATCGATACCGGCAATCAAGCATTAACATACAAAAATTCACATTCTTCCCCTTTTTTTAAACATACCCAAGTATAATAATTTAATCAATCATACCAACAACCTATTTGCAACCACCAAACCTCAAAAGTCAACTTGTAACCACTAAGCCCTCTCAATTCATGCACTTACCCCACAAGAAAGTTTACAACATTACCAATTGCTCATGAGATCATGTGCCCTCACCAACAACAAACGAGTGTATATAGACTAGTCCACACATATGCTTTTGAACATAATTAAAGGACATCACGCAATTGAACAAATTTCACTCACTCTCACAAGGAATTCATATGCATCCTGTTGTCGTACCATAAGCTTTCCCGTAGTGTAAATCTCCACTAATTTAGGCTAGCCAAATCTAGGATCAATTAGGACTTTTTAAGGTTGTAATGTAGGCTAAGGGACGGGTAGGATATTTTTAGGAATAGTGACTAAACCTCCTAAGCACTTTAATACACTACATTTCATAATTCAACACATATTCTTCTCAACCAATTCACTTTCCATAACCCATGTTCAACATAACCCTTTTTCAATTAAGTACTTCTATACTTCCACTAGCACAATTAAATAAGAAGTGGTGATGTGTCTCTTTTCTACATACTTTCACTATCATTTTTCTCTTCTCTCTTTTACAACTATATTTGTTTTTCTACACATACTCCATACATGAAAGCTCATTGGCTAGTGGCTTTTTATTTCAATTTTAGTGCACCAACAGGCCTTTCCCATGGCTCCACTCAAAAACTAATCCCCAATATCTCACCTTACTTCTTTTAGCGACTAAGTACCTTAGGAGGTAAAGGTGCAAAAATCTCAATTTAAGAACAAAATAGGGGTACGACTTGTAATGTAGGTGCCAAAGAAAAGGTCTATAGGCTCAAAGGGCTAACAACGGAAAATTTTTATTTTTGTGTGACCAGCACATCCATGATCAAGTAAGAAAATGCCTACGTCATCTCCTAGATTAGCATAACCTACACTTTCGCTTTGATTAACACACAGGGCAAGTTCTAGACTACCCAGGATAGCATAGAAAATCACTAGACCTCACTCACACATTACACATGACTCAATCACAACGGTTTTGTTCAACTCTCAAGTCAAGAAAGCACACATAATTCAGAGAATTAAGCAATATCACACTATGTGGCATACAAGTCACACAACTGAGCTAAGGCATCACAAAATAGGCTATTTAATTTTACTCAGGCTTCACATGTCAAACCAAATACAAGGGGAAGCAGAATGTATGTCAAAACCTAATTTTCCAGCACCAACATGTAAATGGGTATCTCTAAGTTACTCAGTTTCTTCCTAACTGCTCTAAAAAAAATTTAAAGTGCCCGGTTCGAGCTACACCCTTGGAAAAGAACCGGTGCCCAAAGAAAAATCAAGGGATACTACCTAACTATCCTAAAAATAAAAAAATATTTTTGGTATTTTCTTTTTTTAATCGAACTTTATCCCTCAAGAAAATTGTCCAATAGATCCATCGTCGGAAAAAGTCCGAACTAATTTTTTTTTTGTAACACTAACTAAAACTAAAAACTGAAAATAAAATGTAAAAACAAAAACTAACTAACTAAACAAAACTAGTTAACACTAAAAAATTTAAAAACCAATTATACAACAATATCACAAGTAGCATACTTCCCACCCCACACTTAAAGCATGCATAGTCCCCGATGCATATACAAATTAAAAAGAAAATTAGGGTGAAAGAAATGCTCCCTGAAAGGCCAAAGGCCGAAGCACCAGTAGCTCACAGGGGTACTCAGACTTCTCCCACGGAATAGTCTTTTGTGCGGGCACCCCACACTTATTCCAACCATCTAGCTCGTTTTTGCATTCTTCCATTGGCTTTGTTTCCTATGCTCATAATCCTACAAAACAAAAATAAATACTACAAAAAAAAATAATAAATAAAAAATAAACAAAAATGAAAGAAAACAAATACAGTTGGGTTGCCTCCCAACAAGCGTCTGATTTAACGTCGCGGCACGACACTGCTACTCTGTTCAGGCTGGGTGCTTTCTCTTCTTCTTTCTCCCATTAAGCCTAGACTTTTCACACGATCTCAGAAGGTCTCCTTTTTCATCTCTGACTCTTGTCTCAATCATCCTTACACACTCAGCTTGCAACACCACGTCCTCCAACTCAATTGTCCCATCTGATCACTACAATTCACAAAATAACTCTGCTCTATCCCCTTCAGTTCTACCGTAGTAATCATGCACAAGTCCTCATAATGCTTAGGGATATTAAGTGCTTTGTACACATTAAAAGTGATTTCCTCAGCGTCAACTCTCATCTTCAACTTCCCTTCCCTAACATCAATAAGTGCTCCACCAGTAGCTAAGAATGGTCGCCCCAAAATAATAGGTACTTCCTTATCTGCCTCGTAATCAAGAACAATAAAATCAGCAGGAAGAATAAACTTTCCCACTCGAACTAACATATCCTCAATAATTCCTTCTGGCATAACTAGTGATCTATCAGTCAACTGCAAAGTGATTGTAGTAGGTTTAAGAACCCCCAATCCGAGTTGCTTGAACAAAGAGGATGCCATCAAAATTTATACTAGCTCCAAAATCACACAAGGCTCTACCAACTTCTTGTTTTCCGAGAGACAGAGGAATTGTGAAACACCCAGGATCTTTCAACTTAGGAGGAAGTTTACTCTGAACTCTAGCACAACACTCTTCAGTAAGTGCAATTGTTTCAAACTCTGTATGTCTTCGCCTGTTTACCATAATATCCCTAAGATACCTTGCATACTTAGGCACTTCCTGCAAAATTTCCACCAACAGCAAATTCACACGCACTTGGCTCAAAATATTTAAGAATTTCTTGTAATTAACATCATCTTTTGCCTTTTGAAGTCTTTGTGGAAACGGAGGTGGTTGCCTTGTCACAATTTCTAGCTTTTCTTTCTTATTCTCCTCAACGGGCTTAGGAACTAATTCTCCTTCAGATCTTGCTGTACACTTCTTTTGTATCTAGAACTTCTTTTAATTCTCTTCCGTTTCTCAAGGTAACCACATTGACTTGAGCCTTAGGATTAGGCTCAGTATCACTCGGGAGAGCTCCAGCAGGTCTAGTGTTTTGATTTGATGCTAACTGACCCATTTGCCTCTCAAGATTTCTAAAATCGATCCTGAGTTATTGATTGTCAAGCAACAACTTCTTCAGCAAGTCATTCGTACTCTCTTCTGTTTGTTGGGGTGGCTTCTGAGGTTGATTGAAACTTCCTTGGGGCTTATACTGATTCTGATTTTGTTGATTTCCGCCCCATAAGAAGTTAGGATGAGTCCTCCAATTTAGGTTGTAAGTGTTCCCATATTATGCAAGCTGATTCATCGGACCTCTATTTTGTTGCCCCACATAGTATATAGATTCAAGATTCAAGGGGCACATGTCACTCATATGACTGTCACCACACAGTTCATAGTAAATATACATCTGATGTACATGTTGCATCTCTTGTGTTTGTTGCATTGTTATTCTGTTCATCTGATTTTCCAGCTTTGCAATATCTGCTCTCATGGTGGAGAAGTCATCAAGCTCAATCACCTCGACTGCCTTCTGTTTAATTGCTCTTCTTGCGTCCCCATCTCCTTGCCAATTATGATCATTGGCAGTGAATTTATTTAGCAAGAGTTGAATTTCACTGTACGGCCTCGCCATGCAACTACCCCCACAAGCTGAATCAAGATTCATCTTTGATGCCTTGTCTAGCCCATCAACAAAAGTGTGACCCAATACCTCATCAGTATGACAATGATGCGGGCAGTCTCTGAGTAGCTTCTTGTATCTTTCCCAAGCTTGACGAAGTGTCTCGCCATCCCGTTGTTGGAACCCAAGAATTTGGCTTCTCAGTGATTTTGTCTTCTTAGTAGGGAAAAACTTGATTAAGAATTTCCTTGCCAAATCATCCCAAGTGCGGATTGAGTTCGCGGGCTCCTTTTGCAATCATTCCTTAACTTCCCCCATCAAGAAAAGGGAAATAGTGTCAGCCTGACATAGTCCTTGGAAACGTTAGGATAATTTTAGGTGTCCGTAATTTCCAAGAAATTCTGAATATGCCTCTGCGGGTCTTCATGAGATAGACCCAGATATTGCCTTGTGGACTGAATCAGTTGTACCATGTACTGTTTGAATTCAAAATGCCCTGTGATATCAGGCTTCACAATAGCCTGAGTCATATTAGCAAGATTGGGCCTTGCGGCTTCTATCACCGGACGCTCTTCATTACCTGCCATCTCTATTGGTTGTGGTTGAACTATGATGTCCAACTCACTTTCTATTCTTGTTCTAGATTCGACTTCCTTCCTCACTCTATGAAGTGTTCGTTCAATTTCTGGATCAAAAGGAAGGAGGTTGTTTGCGCTTCTACTCCTCCGCATTCAAGAGAAGAGCCTGCGTTAACAAAAACAAGGCAAACGGAAAAGTAAAACTTGAACAAACAAGTAATAAAAGCTTAACTTAATCAAGTAGCTAATCTAGTGCTTAGGAGGGTTAGTCACTATTTCTAAATATATCCTACCCGTCCCTTAGTCTACATTACAACCTTAAAAGTCCTAACTGATCCTAGATTTGGCTAACTTAAATTAGTAGAGATCTATACTAAGAGCAAGCTTATGGTACGACCACGGGATGCATATGAATTCTTTGTGAGAGTGAGTGAATTTTCGTTCAATTGTGTGATGTACTTAAATTATGTTCAAAAGCATATTTGAATGTGTGGACTAGTTATATTCACTCTTTTATTGTTGGTGATGGCACATGATCTCTTGAGAAATTGGTAATGTTGTAAATTTTCTTGTTGGGTGATTGCGTGAATTGAGATCCTAGTGGTTACAAGTCGAATCTTGAGGTTTGGTGGTTGCAAATAGGTTGTTGGTATGATTGATTAAATTGTTATACTTGGGCATGTTTAAAGAAGGGGAAGAATGTGACATTTTGTATGTTCATACTTGATTGCCGGTTTCAATCCTAGTCAAGTGGTAAGGTGAGTGATTTAACGTAAAATACTCCTTGATGATGAACTTTTTATGTGTTGGAGGATAGTATTTTGTCTCATTGCTCGAGAACAAGCAAGAGTCTAAGTGTGGAGTGTTTATGTTTAGCTTAAAGTATATATATTTTCATGTATATCGCCTCATATTTTACTTTTGTTCGTGAATTTTAGATGTTAATTGTGATGATTTATATTGATTTGTAGTGTTTTTATGTGTAGGAATGATTTGGAAGCAATCGGGGACGAAACGCACAAAACGAGAGCCAAAATAAAAAAAAACGAACAAAAAGGCAATTTTGGGCGCCACAGGCAGGGCTGGGCGCCACCAGTGGCGCTGGAGACAGAAAACAAATTTGGGCAGTGCCCTGGTGGGCGCCCGGCGCTACCCAGGGCGCCAGTGACGGGAAGTTTTCCTATTTTTCCCGGGACTCGGTTAATTCGACCCTAGACCTACCCAACACATATAAGAGCAAGTCCAAGCTTATTTTTGAGGGATTCACGCCACTTTGGAGGGGAGATACACACGGGATTGCTAGGGAGCAGAGGATTCTCAGTTTCTTCATCTTTTTCTAGTATTTATAATTAATTCAATACTTATGCAATTGTTTGATTTTAGAATGAGTGGTTAAACACCCTTGTTCTGGGGTTGTGATTTAGCCATGAATATTTTTATTCGACATTAGCTTAACCTTGATTATAGTTCACTCAATATATGGTTGTTTATTCAATTCTGTGTTTAATTTCTTAATTGTCTGGCCAACAGTTAGGTTCTATATACTATCTATGCTATGCTTGGGAAAGCTGTGTATAGATTAGAGAAGAGTTGAAGAGAGAGCGATCTTAACCCTTCAGGGGAGTGGATGTGGTTAGGATAGGGATATACCTAGTCACCGCTTAATTAAACATTGTAATCTTAATGCGTTCTGATAGATTAACACCTATATTCCTATGAAATTAATCGATCAGAACACATTAAGATTACAATGTTTAATTAATCACGGTGACTAGGTATATCCCTATCCTAACCACAAATCCGCTCCCCTAAAGGGTTAAGATCGCTCTCTCTTCAACTCTTCTCTAATCTATACACAACTTTCCCAAGCATAGCATAGATAGTATATAGAACATAACTGTTGGCCAGACAATTAAGCAATTAAACACAGAATTGAAGAAACAACCATATATTGAGTGAACTATAATCAAGTTTAAGCTAATGTCGAATAACAATATTCATGGCTAAATCACAACCCCAGAACAATGGGTGTTTAGCTACTCATTCTAAAATCAAACAATTGCATAAGTGTTGAATTAATTGTAAATACTAGAAAAAGATGAAGAAACTTAGAGTCCTCTGCTCCCTAGCAATTCCATGTGTATCTCTCCTCCAAAGTGGCGTGAATCCCTTAAAAATAAGCTTGGACTTGCTTTTATACGTGTTGGGTAGGTCTAGGGTCGAATTAACCAAGTCCCGGGCAAAATAGGAAAACTTCCCGTCACTGGCGCCCTGGGTAGCGCCGGACGCCCACCAGGGCACTGCCCTAATTTGTTTTCTATCTCCAGCGCCCAAGTGGCGCCCAGCCCTGCCTGTGGCGCCCAAAATTGCCTTTTTGTCCGGTTTTTGCGTTTTGGCTCTAGTTTTGTGCGTTTCGTCCCCGATTGCTTCCAAATCATTCCTACACATAAAAACACTACAAATCAATATAAATCATCATAATTAACATCTAAAATTTACGAAACAAAAGTAAAATATGAGGCGATATACATGAAAATATATATACTTTAAGCTAAACATCAACACCCCACACTTAGACTCTTGCTCGTCCTCGAGCAATGGGAAAAATACTATCCTCCAACACGTCCAAAGTTCATCATCAAGGACCATTTTACGTTAAATCACACACCTTACCACTTGACTAGGATTGATGCCGGCAATCAAGTATGAACATACAAAATGTCACATTCTTCCCCTTCTTTAAACATGCCCAAGTATAACAATTTAATCAATCATACCAACAACCTATTTGCAACCACCAAACCTCAAGATTCGACTTGTAACCACTAAGATCTCTCAATTCATGCAATCACCCAACAAGAAAGTTTACAACATTACCAATTGCTCAAGAGATCATGTGCCCTCACCAACAACAAAAGAGTGAATATAACTAGTCCACACATTCAAATATGCTTTTGAACAATTTTTAAGGACATCACATAATTGAACAAAAATTCACTCACTCTCACAAATAATTGATATGAATCCCGTGGTCGTACCATAAGTTTGCCCTTAGTGTAGATCTCTACTAATTTAAGTTAGCCAAATCTAGGATCAATTAGGAATTTTGAAGGTTGTAATGTAGGCTAAGGGATGCGTAGGATGTATTTAGGAATAATGACTAACCCTCCTAAGCACTTTAATACACTATCTTCACAAATCAACACATATTTTTCTCAACCAATTCCCTTGCCACAACTCATATTCAACATAGCCCTTTTTCAATTAAGCACTTCTATGTTTTCACTAGCACAAATTAATAAAAATTGGAGGTGTGTATCTTTTTGTACATACTTTTACTATCATTTTTTATCTCTTTCTTTCCTAAACACACTCCATACATGAAGATTCAATGCCTAGTAAATTTTGAATACAATTTTAGTGCACCAATGGGCCCTTCCATGGCTCCACTCAAAAGCTATTCCCCAACATCTCACCTTACTTCTTTTAGCGACTAAGTGCCTTAGAAGGAAGAGGTGAAAAAATCTCAATTTAAAAATAAAATAGGGGTACAACTTGTAATGTGGTTACCAAAGAAAAGGTCAAAAGGCTCAAAGGGGCTAGCAATGGAAATTTTTAATTTTCATGTGACAAGCACATCCATGATCAAGCAAGAAAATGCCTATGTTATCTCCTAGATTAGCATAACTTACAATTTCGCTTCAATTAACACACAGGGCAAGTTCTAGACTACACGGGATAGCATAGAAAATCACTAAACCTCACTCACACATTGCACATGACTCAATCACAACGGTTTTGTTCAATTTTCAAGTCAAGCAAGCACACATAATTGAGAGAATTAAGCAATATTACACTATGTAGCATACAAGTCAAGCAAATGAGCTAAGGCGTCACACAATAGGCTATTTAATTTTTCTTAGGCATCACAAGTCAAACCAAATACAAGGGAAAGCAGAATGTATGTCATAACCTAANAAGTCAAGAAACTGAGCTAATGTGTCACACAATAGGCTATTTAATTTTTCTTAGGCATCACAAGTCAAACCAATTACAAGGGAAAACAGAATGTATGTCATAACCTAAGGTGCCGGCACCAAACATGTCAATGAGTATCTCAAAGTTAATCAGTTTCTTCATAACTATTTCTAAAAAAAAAAATTAAAGTGCCCGGTTCGAGCTACACCCTTGGAAAAGAACCGGTGCCCAAAGAAAAACCAAGGGATACTACCTACCTATCCTAAGAAAAAAAAAAATCTTTTTGGTATTTTTTTAAATCGGACTTTATCCCTCAAGAAAATTGTCCAACAGATCCATCGTCGGGAAAAGTCCGAGCTTTTTCTATTTTAAATTTTTTTTTATTTTTTTTTAACTAACTAAAATTAACAACTAACTAAAACGAAAAATACTGAAAATGCGACTACTAAAACAAAACTAATTAATTCTAACAAAAAAAAATTAAAATTTACTATTCAAATTATACAACAACATCACAAGTAGCATACTTCCCACCCCACACTTAAAGCATGCAGAGTTCCGATGCATATGCAAATTAACAAAACAAAGTAGGGGTGAAAAGAAATTCTCTCTGTCAATCGGAAGTCTCCAAAGCAGTAGCTGCAGGCTCATTATCATCAGGGTCTAGAGGAACCACGACTCGGGGTCCGGCAACCTCTTCACCACCCTCATCCTCTGTGTCAGAGCCGCGTACTGTGTTCTCGTCCTCAGAAGAATGAATAGGGCTACCAGGTGCAATCCCCAACATCTCTTTGGTGGAACTGGATAACTCACTGTGCAATTCCATACGCTCCACATCCGTAGCACCTGCTTTGCACATCAAAAAGTTCAGAGTGTTATAAATGTACATGCTAACGCTTTCGTCCCTTTCATAGCGCGAAGCTCGTGTTAGCTTGTATGATGGCTCCAGCAGTATAGTAATGTCCATTAGCCTGGGTGGAGGCTCCACCACCTCGTCATACCCTGGGTACTCAGGCACCCCAAGGTCCATCATATACTTGGTGAGCAAATTTCCAAAGAAAAACCTCTTGATCTGCCGTCCGAACCTCGTACGGTCCATCTCACCCAACATCAACTCACCCACATTTATGGGTCGGCCTTTCATCAAAAAATAAATGACACACACTCGAGCACGAGTGCAGTCACTGATATGCTCGGCAGGCATGAAACGTGCTTGTATAAAATTCTGCCACACCTTGGCACTCTTGTTAAAATCGGACCGGACCATATGAAGATGAAGAGTGTCGTGATGTTTGATCCACTTGGCATTCGAATCAACGCCACACAAAGTGTGATGAATCAACTTGTATTTGAGGCTCTTGACAAATTTTTTAAGCCTTTTTGGGTCAACATCTTCAACCCCCAAGTATTTGCATATGTCTGTGTTGGTTGATTTCTCAATGCACACGCAAGTGTACGTGGTCGACAAGTAATATAGGAATTGAA
>ML393077.1:569-13683 GCA_005239525.1 Nicotiana knightiana
TTTTTTTTTGGTCAACAGACGATATTAATTGACAAGAGCCAATTTTGTAGAACTCAGACTAAAGATTATTAGAATAGAGAGTGCAGAAAATTGCTCGAAGGAAAGAATGATAATTTCAAGGTGATTTACATCTCGTTACTTGTAAAGGTTCAGTTACAGGTTATTATCCAAACGTCACTATTTTTAAACATCCTAAAAAAAGTATCACTACTGTATGCGGGTAAAATCGGGGATAGAGTTACCCCCAATTTTCTGTTGAGAAACAAGGAATAACGTTACTCGTTACTAGCTAGAGTAAGACCGAGGGTGGCCCCGGATCGGAACTAGGAGCGCACGAATAATACATCGGGAATCGAGCATGGCTGAACCCGGGAGATTCCAGTTCGAGCGATACGAAGAATTGACGTTAAAGAAAAGATGGTTAAAGAAGACAAACGAAGAGTCGAAATATCCGCCATCAGCTGGATATTACGGTGCAGATCTGTGATGACCCAAAGGGTCATCTTATAAATTAAGACTCCATTCCAAACTCATTATCCTTAAAAGATTAATTTTATTTACCTTGATTTGCATGCGCAGTCAGAGCGTGAAACCGGAAAGCTTTTATGTGAAAATATGAGAAATAATAATTTTTGAAATTTAAAATTTGGTTTTAGTTGATTTTGTTCAATATTTTTTGTAAACGGACCCGGATCTGTGTTCCGACGATCCCGGGAGGTCCGCAATAAAATATGGGACTTGGGGGTACGCTCGGAACTGAATTCCGAGTTCCCTAGCCTTAGAAATCAATTTTTGCTGGATTTTTAATGAAAGAAAGAAATGAATTAATGTTTGAAACCGTTGGTATCAGGCCCGTATTTTGGTTCCGGAGCTGGATACAGGTTTGTTATGATGTTTACATCCTATCTGTGAAATTTGGTAAGAATCGGAGTTGATTTGACGTGATTCGGACGCCCGGTTGATAAATAGTGAACTTTGAGCGTTCTTGAGAAAAATGATGAGTTTTGAGGTTTAATTCATAGTTTTACATGTTATTTTCATGATTTGATAGCACGAGCAAGTTCGTATGATATTTTTAGACTTGCGTGCATGTTTGATTTAGAGCCCCGAGGGCTCGGGTGAGTTTCGGATAGGCCACAGGGTGTTTTACACTTAGAAAGGTGTTGGCTTTTGCTGTTACTGGTGCTCTAATATGTTGTTCATCGCGTTCGCATTGATTCAATCGCGAACACGTAGAGTAAATTAATTGGGGTCATTTTTGAGCTATGCGAACGCGTAGACCCTCATGCGAACGCGAAGCACTGGCAGTTAAAGCTTCGCGAACGCGTGTTGGACTAAGTGAACACAGAGGGTAAATTGGGCCTGGGGGAGGAGCCTTGGTTTCCTCTATGAGAACGCGACGTTAGGGCCGCGAACGCGAAGGTCCCGTTTAGCGAAGCTATGCAAACCCGTCCCAATTGTCACGCCCCAAAATCGAGGGACGAGACCGGCGCCTAACCGGATGAACCCGGTCAAGCGGACCTGGATTGCCTTTCCTACCCAACGCATTTTTTCCTGTTCATAATGTACATTTATAAGTGAAACAACAAATTAGAATCAAAGCATGCGTTTACAACATAAGTCCAATTTACTCTTTTAACATTTTCAACATTTAATCTTCCCAAAACATACATTCTAAAATACAATACTCCCGATACGGGATCATGATTGCAAACGAGTACGACAACTACCCCAAATACACATATACAACCCACATAATATCTGCGGAGCCTCTAAAGATATGGAGATGAGTATATAGACTTGCCAGCAACAAGGCCCTGGCTATACCTTAACAGAACAAAATATAGAAAAGAAGACGGAATAGACCACGCACGACCCCGAAAGGAAGTGGGGCTCACCAGAAATGCTGAGGAGATGAAAGGAAGGCACCACTATCGGCGGAGTGAGCTACCTGCTATAGAACCACATACATCCATATAAAAGATGTAGCGCCCCCGGAAAAAGGGACGTTAGTATCATGGAATAGTAGTAGTATGTAGGAACAAGCTTTACTCTAAGTAAAATATAACAATACACAGATAGGAGGCAGTCAAAGAAACCAGACAATTACTGCATAGAGATACAGAAAACACAAATGAGAGTTCCACAGTTTCTTATTTCAATCGTTCTCCTGTTGCACGCAACCCAATCACACCTTAGAATCATATTCCACCCTTATTTCTTCTGTTGCGGCGTGCAACCCGATCTCATCTTACAATCACATTACACCCTTATTACTTATGTTGCGGCGTTCAACCCGATCCCATCTTATAATCACATTACACCCTTATTACTTCTGTTGCAGCGTGCAACCCGATCCCACCGTACAATTCTGTTGCAGCGTGCAACCCAATATCACCGTACAATTCTGTTGCGGCATGCAACCCGATCCCACCTTACAATCATATTTGATAGAAACATCAACCAATCAATTCAATCACAAGGATTTTCATCATCAAGAATATACATTCGTAACAACCAAATAACCATGTGAAATCAAGGCCATAGTAATCTTTACCAAACAGTGAGTCATATACGACATACCATCAACATATAGTTTAATTAGATAAATCCACATTTCCTTTCCATTACTTGCTACACATCATTTAGCACTTAGATACACTCAACAATTTGATTCGTTATCATTTATTTCATTTTGCAGCACATCATCTCATACCGATGTATTCAACATTTAACGAGCTTTGAACATGATAGAATAAGCACAAAGAATCACCTTTTCACAATCTCATATAGCATGGTGGCATGGTAATCAACTAGGATAATCAGAGAACAAAATCTTCCGCCTCAACACATTAGAACAATCGATTCACATATGCATAAGCCAGAAACTCATACCGAATGCTCTGACACCAACAAGGTGACTCTACAAAGATTAAAGTTAGCCATACATACCTCGAGTCAAAATTCCCCTTTAATATCTATTCTCAACCCACCAGACCTTCTATTGCCTCCAATATAATTTACAAGATGCCATGTTTAGACTTAGAATTAGAAATCATGAACTCATTTGGGCATTTTATCAAATACTATGTGATCCTTTAGATTAACTAGCCTCTTTTTAGTGAAAGATTGCCCTAACTTACTTCCCTTTACTAGATTATGGTAGATTATTCACATGCATGCAAGGTCTTAACTTTCCTCTTCAAGAACCAACCTATATGTGTTCTGTTCTATTAAAATCTGAGAATTTGGGGAAATGGGGTGAAGACTTACCTCTTATGGTGAAGAAGATGAAGATTACTCGATAATTTCCGGGCCTGAGTAGAGATGATGGACCAATTTGGGGAAGATGAGGACTTCTCTCACTAGAACCCACTCTCACTTCTCTTTATTTTGTTCAGATAGTCTTTAAAAATGAAGGGGATGGGTGTTTTATTAAACTAGGGGTCGAGTTTTAAAATTAGAAATTAGAAGCCCCAAAGCGGGTATGCGGTCAGGAATGCGATCGCATTCCTGTTATGCGGTCCGCATACCTGTCCCATAAATGGCCTTCAGATGGGCCAAAAAGGAAATTAGACTGCCCGGGTATGCAACCACTATGCGGTCCGCATACCTGTTATGCGATCGTATAGTGCGTCGCATAACTCCCTCCACAAAAATAGAGGTGCAAGAATGCGACAACTATGTGGTCCGCATACCCGATCTGCGATCGCATTATGGGCCGCATAGCTGTCCTCAAAATGGACAGCAATTGTCCAGGTATGCGGACCACTATACCTGATCTGCAATCGCATAGTGGACCGCAGGCCCGCGCAATTCGGGAAAATTTTATCTTTTAAGTACCGGGGTACTTTTTACTCCACAAGGGTCCGTTTTAAGAATTTCTACATTTATAACCACATGGGGACTCATTCGGGTATTGTTTTTAGACTTGAAATTTTACGGGTCTTTACATCCTCCCCTACTTAGAATCATTCGTCCTCGAATGAGGATCGGGGAATCACTCAGTTAAGAGAACACAAAACATGCCAACCCCCAAATTTTTTACTAACTCCGATATTTCCTGAAAATCTCGCCAAAGTTTCCTTTGTAATTAGGTCTATCTAGATGTCAGAGAGCCCTCGAAACACAGTTTAACCAATTCCACACATTTTCAGTTACTTTATCAACTTGCACATAATCCAGTCATTTCAACAAGTTGCATATAATTCAATTACTTCCACAAGCCACACATAGTTCAGTTAACTCCACAAATTTGCACATAATCCAACTATTTCAATGGGTTGCACATAATTCAGCTATTACAATGAGTTGCACATAATTCAGCTATTACAATGACTTGCACATAATTCAGCTATTTCAAGGAGTTGCACATGATTCAACTAATCACAACAATATATACATTTACGCACAAAGTTTGAGAAGTCACAATAGTAGGGTAATTAGGGGAGTGGAGTGTTCTTGCACAAAATTTGACACCAATGTAATTTCTTAGAGATGACAACTTTCAAAACCACTACCGGACTTATTCAAACAAGTGGGGATATTTCTCTTTCATTTCATTTTCCGCTTCCCACGTGGCTTCTTCGACTTGTTGACTCTGCCATAATACTTTGACCGAAGCGACCTCTTTGTTTCTCAACCTACGAACTTGCCTATCAAGAATAGCAACCGGAACCTCTTCATATGACAACTTTTCATTAATTTCAATGGTCTCAACCGGCACGATGACAGATGGATCTCCAACTACCTTCTTCAGCATGGACACATGAAACACGGGGTGCACTAATGACATCTCAGGGGGAAATTCCAGCCTATACGCCACCTGCCCTATCCTTTGAGCAATTCTACATGGCCCGACATACCTTGGGCTCAATTTCCCTTTCTTCCTAAACCGCATCACTCCTTTCATGGGAGACACCTTCAAGAATACCCAATCATCTACTTGAAACTCCAAATCTCTTCGACGAACGTCCGCATAGGATTTCTGACGACTCTAAGCAGTCTTTATCCTCTCCTGAATGAATCTAACTTTTTCCATAGATTTATGCACAAGATCCGGTCCTAGTAGTTCCGCCTCACCAACCTCGAACCATCCAATCGGAGATCTACACCTTCTTCCATACAATGCCTCAAATGGGGCCATCTGAATACTAGCATGGGAAATGTTATTATAAGCAAATTCTATAAGTGGCAAGTGATCATCCCAGCTACGCTTGAAATCTAAAGCACAAGCCCGTAACATATCTTCAAGCATCTGAATGGTCCACTCTGCCTGACCGTCCGTTTGCGAGTTAAACAATGTGCTGAGATTTACCTACGTACCCAAACCTTGTTGAAATTTCTTCCAAAAGTTAGCTGTGAACTGGGCCCCTCGATCCGAGATAATAGATACTGGAGTGCCATGGAGCCTGACTATTTCTTTGATATACAACCGAGCATACTGTTCTGCAGTATCGGTGGACTTGACTGGCAAGAAATGCACCGACTTTGTGAGCCGATCCACTATTACCCAAACCGAGTCGAACCTACGCGGGGTGTGAGGTAACCTCACCATAAAGTCCATATTGATCATTTCCCATTTCCATCTCAGTATTCCCATGAACTGTGCCAACCCACCAGGCCTCTGATGCTCGGCCTTCACTTGCTGACAATTTGGACACCTAGCCACAAATTCTGGCAATCCCCTCTTCATACCATTCCACCAATAAATCTCCTTGAGATCGTGATACATCTTCATAGAACCTGGGTGTACGGAATACCTGGAATTGTAAGCCTCTGCCATAACTCTCTCCCGAAGATCATCCACATCCGGCACCGCAAAACACCGTCATCATTGCCGAGTGAAAATGTTGTAGTCTTGTGATTCAAAATTGCTTCTCTCAACTGTGCCAACGCTGGATCCCTGAATTGCTTTCCCTTGACTTCCGCTACAAGCAAAGACTCCGCTCCATTACGCACCACGACATTCCCTTCATCTGAGGCCGAAAAACATACCCCCAGACTGGCCAACTGATAAACCTCCCGAGCCAAAGGCCTCTGACCTGCTTCAAAATGAGCCAAGCTACCCATAGATTTCCGACTAAGAGCATCGGCTGCCACATTCACCTTTCTTGGATGGTACAAAATATTCATATCATAATCCTTGAGCAATTCTAACCACCTCTGATGCCTTAAGCTCAACTCCTTCTGCTTGAATAAATACTGAAGACTCTTATGGTCTGTGAACACGTCCACATTGACCCCAAAAAGATAATGCCGCCAGATCTTTAATGCAAACACAACCGTTGCGAGCTCCAAATCATGCGTCGAGTAATGCTTCTCATGATTCTTGAGCTTCCTAGAAGCATATGTTATTACCTTACCACATTGCATCAATACACACCCCAAACCAACCCTTGAAGCATCACAATACACCACAAACCCTTATGAACCTTCTGGCAAGGTCAACACTGGCGCCGAAGTCAATCTTGATTTCAATTCTTGAAAACTCTTTTCGCAAGCATCGGACCACTGAAACTTAACCCCTTTATGCGTCAACTTAGTCAATGGGGAGGCGAGGGTAGAGAATCCCTCCATGAACCTCCGATAATATCCATCCAAACCCAAGAAACTGCGAATCTCTGTCGGGTTCGTTGGCCTAGGCCAATCCTTTACCGCTGCAATCTTTTGGGGATCAACCCGAATCCCTTCCCTGGAAACAACATGGCCCAAAAAGGTGACTGATTCTAGCCAAAACTCACATTTTGAAAACTTTGCATACAACTGGTGCTGATGAAGAGTCTGCAGAACTGCCCTGAGGTGATTAGCATGATCTTCCTGACTTCGCGAATAAACAAGGATATCGTCAATGAAGACAATCATAAAGGAGTCAAGAAACGGTTTGAAAACCCGATTCATAAGATCCATAAAAGCTGCTAGGGCGTTGGTTAGCCCAAAAGACATTACCAGAAATTCAAAGTGCCCATATCGAGTCCTGCAGGTAGTCTTAGGAATATCATGCTCCCTGATCTTTAACTGGTAATACCCCGACCGCAAATCAATCTTTGAGAAGAACTTAGCACCTTGCAACTAGTCGAACAAATCATCTATCCGAGGCAATGGGTATTTGTTTTTTATGGTGACCTTGTTGAGCTGCCAATAATCAATACACATCTGAAGCGATCCATCTTTCTTTCGGAAAAAAAGAACCGGTGCGCCCCAAGGCGACGCACTAGGACTAATAAACCCTTTTCTAATAGATCTTTCAATTGTTCTTTTAACTCTCTCAATTCTGCTGGCACCATTCGGTAGGGTGGAATAGATATTGGCTGCGTATCTGGCAATACATCAATCCTAAAATCGATCTCTCTATGTGATGAATCCCAGGAAGCTCGTCCGGAAATACTTCAAGAAATTCATTCACAACAGGCACAGATTCGGGAGCAGGCACCTCTGAAGTGGTGTCCGCAACCCGGACCAAATGGTAGATGCACCCTTTTCTGATCATCTTTGAGGCCTTAAGGTAGGAAATAAGCTTACCTCTTAGCACAACATTATTTCCCTCCCACTCGATAACTGGTTCATTAGGAAACTCGAGCCTCATAATTCTGGTCCAGCAGTCGAGTTTAGCAAAGCACAAATAGAGCCAATCCACCCCCATGATTACATCAAAATCTACCATTTCTAACTCAATAGGATCGGCCGTGGTATCCCGACAACGCACCGTGACAACACAATTCCCATAGACTCGCACGACCGTAATAGAATCACCAACCAGAGTCGATACAGAGAACGACTCATGAAGTTGTTCGGGTTCTATCCCAAAACTTGAAGCAATAAATGGAGTAACATATGACAAAGAAGACCCGGGATCAATAAGAGCATAAACATCATGCGACTGAACAGTCAGAATACCTGTGACAACATCTGGAGAAGCCTCTGCACTCTAGCAACCACTCAAAGCATAGAACCGACTGGGTCCCCCTGGACCCTGTGCTCCATCCCTAGCTGCACCGCGCCCTACTGGAGCTGGAGGGCCGTCGACTGGAGAGCGTGTTGAAGATGTAGCGGCTGAAGAACTGGATGGCTGAGCAGTGCCCCTACCCATGCCCTGACGGGGTGCACGACAGTCTCGCTGAACATGGCCTCTCACTTCACACCTATAACATACTGGTATGTCCAAGTAACAGAGCTCAAAATGAAACCTCCCGCACTTAGGGCATGGGGCCCTCCGCTGCTGCTGGAACCTCCCACCTGAACGACTCGACTGATGGAACCTCCTGATGTCTGAACCTGGTCCAACGCGACCTTCCTGCTGATAACGGTGCCCTGATGGCGGCACACTGGCTGAGGACTGAGCATAGGACTGAGATGGTCCTGATGACCCTCTCCCAAGGGCTGATCTCCCTCATCCAACTGAACTCCCAGGGTTGCCTGATGACCAGGCCCTACTACTACTCTCCCTCTCCATTCTTATCTTTAATTTTCGAGCCTCCGTAGCCTGGGCAAGTCCCACAATCTTCCCGTAGTTCATATCTGAATGCAGAGCAGCTGTAGTAGCTTCATTAATAACCAAGGGACCAAGGCCCTGAACAACCCGACAAACTCTAGCCTCCATAAAGACACCATGTGAACAACATATTTGGACAAGCGCACGAACTCCATATGATACTCCCACACACTCATGTTGCCCTGTTTAAGGGCCTCAAACTCTGTAGCACGGGCTACCATAATCTCGGCAGGCAAGAAATGACCCATAAAGGCATCCACAAACTCATCCCACCTCGCCGGAGGGCTCCCTCTCCACGGGAACTCTCCCACATCTCGAACCACGAATATGCCGCTCCCTTCAGATGATAGGAAGCCAACTCAACCCCCTTTATCTCAGTAGCCCTCATAACTTGGAGGGTCTTGCACATCTCATCAATGAATCCCTGAGGATCAGCCTCTAGGTCACTGCCTGTGAAATCTGAAGGGGATAACCACAGAAACTGGTTGACTCTGGAACCTGAAGAATCCACTGACTCGCTAGAGGACGTAGGGGCAGCATTTGATCTTTGGGTCTGAGAGGCCACTAACTGGGTCAACATCTGGATAGCTCCCCTGAGGTCCCCATCAGAAATACCGGGATCGGAAGCTGGAGCTGGAGGTGGGTCAGGAATATCAGCGGGAGGGATTTTAGCACCCTCTGCTGGAGTAGGATTAGGAATAGTCTGGTGTGGAGTGGAGGAGTCAGGCTGATTTGTGGCCGGGGAATCATTCGCACCCACACCATCAACTGGAGAATTTATCACCACACCTGGGGTCGCTTTAGCCTCTAGGCCGAGTCAAGCTCTCTTCTACGGTGCCACTGAAAATTGGAAAAATGCACGAGTTAGAGGTAGACAACCTCGCCTTTCCCCATATCACACTATATAGAATAGCAATTAAAAGGGTACTTTCCTAAATGTCCATGCATCCCCCTAATTATATATGTGGTCGACAACATACCGATAATAAGAGCTCTACTAGACACGGCTCCGAGACATCCTAGGACACTTTTTAACACCTGAGGCTCTGATACCAAGTTTGTCACGCCCCAAACCCGAGGGACGAGACCGGCGCCGAACTGGATGAACCCGGTCAAGCGCACCTGGATTGCCGTTCCTACCCAACTCATTTCCCCGTGTTCATAATGTAAATTTATAAGTGAAAACAACAAATTAGAATCAAATCATGCATTTACAACATAAGTCCAATTTACTCTTTTAACACTTTCAGCATTTAATCTTCCCAAAACATACATTCTACAATACAACACTCCTGATACGGGATCATGATTACAAACGAGTACGAACACTACCCCAAATACACATATACAACCCACATAATGTCTCCGGAGCCTCTAAAGATACGGAGAAGAGTATATAGACTTGACGGAAACAAGGCCCCGGCTATACGTTAATAGAACAAAATATACAAAAGAAGACGGAATAGACCACAGAAGACCCCGAAAGGAAGTGGGGCTCACCAGAACTGCTGAGGAGATGAAAGGAAGGGACCACTATCGGCAGACTGAGCTACCTGCTATAGAACCACCTACATCCATATAAAATATGTAGCATGTCACGCCCCAAAAATCAAGGGACACGACCGGCGATCAACCGGGTGACCCCAGTCAAGCGGACCTGGATTCGCTTTTCCTACCCCACGCATTTCCCCGTGTTGACCATATACATTATTCCTTATGAAGTAGCAAGTTTGTGTTTAAACATAGATTTACCAATTGAGTTCTTTTCTACCTTTTTCACATTTTCAACATTTGATTACCCAAAAGCATACATGATACGTACATACATTCATTTACCAACTTGGACCACGATTCCGAGCACGCACAGTTACTACCCCCAAAATACTTATGTACATCACCCATAGTGTGTCTACGGAGCCTCTACGAATACTAAGGACTTATACAATACTTGTCGGCAACAAGGCCCCGACTATACCTTACAATACATAACAAACTCAAAAGGAAGTGACATGAACCACACACGGCCCCGACAGGAAGTAGGGCTCAGTAGTACAGCTGACGGATGGAGAGGAGGCACTACTGACGGTGGGCTAAATTGCCTGCTATGGAACCCCCCAATATAAAAATGTAGCGCCCCCAAAAAAAGGGACGTTAGTACCATTGAATAGTACTAGTATGTATGAACAAACTTTACTCTAATTGAACAAACTTTACTCTAAGTAAAATCAGGAAATGCACAGGTAGCAAACAGTTAAGCAAACCAACACGCAATACACAGTGATGAAGAACAATTGCAATTAAAGGTCTCACAGATTTTTCATCTCAACACAATCACACTCCACCCTTGTTCCTTCTCAACATTCCACCCTTATTACTTCCTGTTGCGGCGTGCAACCCGATCCTACCTGACAATGACATTTCAATATCATTTATTATGTTGCGGCGCGCAACCCGATCCCACCGGATAGTTTACGTTCCACCCTTTTTACCTCTCCACCCTTATTCCTTCGTGTTGCGGCGTGCAACCCGATACCACCGGACATCACAATCATAGGAAACAACAACAGTTCACAAATCAATCACATGGCTTCAAACCATCAAGACTACCATTTCATAACAACCAAACAATCATTTGTTCATAATAGTTCTTACCAGCCAATCATTTAACCACAAAGGTGTTCATCAACAAGAATATGATTTCATTTCAATCAACACACTCATAAGAAGCCAAGCCGCAATAAATCTTACCAATAGTGCATCATATAAGATATTGCCATGATCATGAAGTTCAATTAAATCAATTCCCGATCTTCTTTCGTCACATTTTACATAGCCCTTAGTACATAAGTACATACACACATTTAGTTCATTACCATCATTTCATACCATCACATTTTAGAATTTAGAAATTTAGCAAGTCTTACAGTTCAACATAGTCATTCCACAGACAATTTGTTCAGAGTTACTCCTCAAGAAACTCATACCGTATATTTGGGAATCAACAGGGTGATTTTACGGAGATTAAGGTTAGCCATACATACCTGGAGTCGAATTTCCTTTTTAACTTCTACTCACAATTCACCAAACCGTCTAGTACCGTTAATCTAGTGCAAAATTTAACATATTTATCTTAGAATTAGAAATCATGAATACAACCCGAACTCTCTTAGGCATTTTATCGAATAATATGTGACCCCTTAGATTACCACCCTCTTCTTTGTGAATATTTACTCTAACCCACTTCCTTTTACTAGATTAATACAATTAATAAACATGCATGCTAGGTTCCTAACGTTCATCTTTAAGAACCCATTTAGGTGAGTCCCGCTCCTACCCAAAAATATGAGAAATTAAAGGGAATATGGTTGGGGATTTACCTACTAGAATGAAGAAGAAGACAGCTACTCGAAAATCTCCCGGCCTTAGTGACTTTGGAAAATCAATTGATAAAGATGAAGCTTTCTCTCTAAACAACCCTCTCTCCCCTCTCTCTAATTTTGTTCAGTAAATGGTTCAAAATGAAGGGGAGGGGTGTTTTATTGAACAGGGGTCGGGTTTTAAATATTAGAAAATAGGAGCCCCGACACAAGAATGCGATTGCATTCCCGTTCTGCGGTCCGAATTCCGATCGCATAATGGCCTTCAAAATGGGCCAAAATTGGAAAACACACTTCCCAGGTATGCGACCACTATGCGGTCCGCATACTTGTTATGCGATCACATAGTGCGTCGCATAACCTCCCTCACAAAATCAAAGGGGCAAGAATGCGACAACTATGCGGTCCGCATAACCAAAAATGCGATCGCATTGTGGGCCGCATAGTTGTCCTCAATTTGGGCAGTGGCCTGCCCAGGTATGCGACCACTATGCGCTCTACATACCTGTTATGCGATCACATAGTGCGTCGCATATCGCGCAATTTCTGGAAAATTTTATCTTTTAAATCCCGGGGTACTTTTTACTCAAAATAGGTCCGTTTTAAGAATTTCCAAAGTTATAACAACTCGGGGACTTATTCGGGCATTATTTTAGGTATAAATTTTACGGGTCTTTACATCCTCCCCCCCTTAAAATCATTCGTCCTCGAATAAGGATCGGGAATGCATTTGGTTTTGAAAACATGACATGGCAACCCCCAATTTTCACTAACTCCGATATTTTCTGAAATATTTTTCAAAGTTTCCTTTGTAATTAGGCCTATCTACCTGCTAGAAAGCCCCCGAATCACATTTCCAAGCACCATTACACAGGTTCAGTTATCCCCACAACTGGTATATAACTTTGTTACCTCAACAACTTGCACATATTCAATCATTTTAACAACTACACATAGTTCATTATTTTTACACCACAATTTTACATATGGTTCAATTAATAACACATACTTGCACAGAATTTGGTCACTTTAATGAGTCTCATACAATTCAATCACTCCAATACACCATATACATTTCAATTAATCATTACCAATCTACACTTCTATTAATCATTTAACTATCACATGCGTTTCGTATAACTCCATTTACTTCAAAGGGGTTGTATATTACCCAAATGGTCACAACATATACAATCATGGCACAACTTAAGAATTCACAATAATAGAGCATTTAGGGGGGGGGGGG
>ML393077.1:13922-31217 GCA_005239525.1 Nicotiana knightiana
AGATAGAGTGTCTTTGCACAAAATTGAACACAACTTATAATTGCTTAGAAATGACAATTTTCACGATCACTACTAGACTTAACCAAACAAGTGAGGATATTTTTCTTTCATTTCCTTTTCCGCTTCCCACGTGGCTTCCTCGACTCGTTGACTTCGCCATAACACTTCAACTGAAGAAATTTCTTTGTTCCTCAATTTTCGGACCTGCCTATCAAGAATGGAAACCAGAACTTCTTCATATGATAATTCTTCATTCACCTCAATAATCTCAACTGGCACGATGGCGGATGGATCTCCAACCACTTTTTTCAACATAGACACATGGAACACCGGGTGCACTAACGACATTTCAGGGGAAACTCCAGCCGATAGGCCACCTGTCCTATCCATTGAGCAATCCGATACGGCCCAACATACCTAGGGATCTATTTCCCTTTCTTCCCAAACCGCATGACTCCCTTCATGGGATACACCTCTAGCCAATCATCTACTTGGAACTCCAAATCACTACGGCGAACGTCCGCGTAGGATTTCTGACGACTTTGAGCAGTTTTCATCCTCTCTTGAAGGACTCTAAGTTTTTCCATTGCTTGATGCACAAGATCTGGCCCTAACAATTTCGCCTCACCAACTTCGAACCATCCAATTGGAGACCTACACCTCCTTCCGTACAATGCCTCGAACGGGGCCATCTGAATACTAGCATGAAAACTGTTATTGTAAGCAAATTCGATAAGCGGCAAGTGATCATCATAACTACCTTTGAAATACAAAACACAAGCCCGTAACATATCCTCAAGCGTCTGAATAGTCCGCTCCGCTTGACCGTCCGTCTGTGGGTGGAAAGCTGTGCTGAGATTTACCTGAGTACCCAAACCTTGCTGGAATTTCCTCCAAAAATTATCTGTGAACTGGGCCCCTCCATCTGAGATAATAGAAACTGGAGTACCATGCAGTCTGAATATTTCCTTGATATATAACTGAGCGTACTGTTCTGCAGTATCGGTGGATTTGACTGGCAAAAAGTGAGCTGATTTTGTGAGTCGATCCACTATTATCCAAATTGAGTCGAACTTGCGCTGAGTTGCGAGGTAACCCTACCACGAAGTCTATATTAATCATCTCCTATTTCCACATAGGTATTTCCATAATATGAGTCAACCCACCGGGCTGCTGATGCTCGGCCTTAACCTGCTGACAATTCGGACATCTAGATATACGGCCCACCACATCACTCTTCATACCGCTCCACCAATAAATCTCCTAGAGATCGTGATACATTTTCGTAAAACCTGGGTGCACTGAATACCTGGAATTATGAGCCTCCTCCATTACCCTCTCCCGAAGATTATCCACATCCGGAACACATAGTCTTCCTTGGCACCGTAAAACACCATCATCGTTGCTGAGTGAAAATGTCAAAATCTTGTTATTCTGAATTGCCTCCCTCAACTGTGCCAACATTCGATCATTAAACTTCTTTTCTTTGACTTCTGCCACAAGAGACGATTCGGCTCCGTTATGCACCACCACATCCCCTGCGCCTGAGGTCGAAAGACAAACCCCCAGAGTGGCCAGCTGATAAACCTCCCAAGCCAAAGGTCTCTAATCTACTTCCAAATGAGCCATACTACCCATAGACTTCCGACTAAGAGCGTCGGCCACCACATTCGCCTTCCCTGGATGGTACAAGATATTCATATCATAATCCTTAAGCAATTCCAACCACCTCCGATGCCTTAGATTCAGCTCCTTTTGCTTGAACAAATACTGAAGACTCTAGTGGTCTGAGAACACGTCCACATGGACCCCATAAAGATAATGCCGCCAAATTTTCAATGCAAACACAACTGCCGCGAATTCCAAATCATGCGTCGGATAGTTCTTCTCGTGATTCTTGAGTTTCCTTGAAGCATACGCTATAACCTTCCCATGTTGCATCAACACACATCGCAAACCAACCCTTGAAGCATATCAATAAACCACAAATCCCTCCGTACCTTCAGGCAAAGTAAATACCGGAGCCGAAGTCAATCTTGATTTCAATTCCTGAAAGCTCTTCTGGCAAGCATCGAACCATTGGAACTTAACTGCTTTCTGCGTCAATTTAGTCAATGGGGAGGCGACGGTAGAGAAACCCTCCACGAACCTCCGATAATAACCAACTAGACCCAAGAAACTACAAATCTCTATCGGGGTCGTTGGTCTAAGCCAATCCTTCACTGCTGCGATCTTCTGGGGATCAACATTAATCCCTTCTATGAAACAACATGACCCAAAAATGTGACTGACTCCAGCCAAAATTCACATTTTGAGAAGTTGGCATACAACTAGTGCTGATGAAGATTCTGCGGAACTGCCCTGAGGTGATTAGCATGATCTTCCCGATTATGCAAATACACAAGGATGTCGTCAATCAAGACAATCACGAAGGAGTCGAGAAACGGCTTGAAAACCCGCTCCATAAGATCCATAAACGTTGCTGGGGCGTTGATTAGCCCAAAGGACATTACCAAAAATTCAAAGTGCCCATAACGAGTCCTGAAAGCGGTCTTAGGAATATCCTGCTCCCTGATCTTTAACTGGTGATACCCGGACCGTAAATCAATCTTGGAGAAAAACCTAGCACCTTGCAATTGGTCAAATAAATCATCTATCCGAGGCAATGAATATTTGTTTTTGATAGTGACTTTGTTGAGCTACCGATAATCAATACACATCCGAAGCGACCCATCCTTCTTTCTGACAAAAAGAACCGGAGCGCCCCAAGGCGATACACTCTGTCGAATGAATCCCTTTTCTAATAAGTCCTTCAACTGCTCCTTTAACTCCCTCAACTCTGCTGGCACCATTCTGTACGGTGAAATAGATATTGGCTGCGTATATGGAAATACATCAATCCCGAAATCGATCTCCCTATCTGGTGGAATCCCTAGAAGCTCGTCCGAAAATACTTCGAGAAACTCATTCACAACTGGCGCGGACTCGGGGGCAGACACCTCTGAAGCGGTGTCCGTAACCCGGACCAAATGATAAATGCATCCTTTCTTGATCATCTTTGAGTCCTTAAGGTAGGAAATAAACCTACCCCTTTGGCACCACACCATTCCCTTTCCACTCAATAACTGACTCATTAGGAAACTTGACCCTCATAATTCTGGTTCGGCAATCGAGCTTAGCAAAACACGAGTAGAGCCAATCCATTCCCATGATAACATCAAAATCTACCATCCCAAGCTCGATAAGATCGGCCGTGGTATCTTGACCACACACAGTGACAACACAATTCCAATAGACTCGCGCGACTGTAATTGAATCACCAACCGGAGTCGACACGGAAAACGGCTCATGAAGCTGTTCGGGTTCTATCCCAAAACTTGAAGCAATAAATGGAGTAACATATGACAAAGAGGATCCTGGATCAATAAGAGCATAAAAATCAAGGGTTTGTACAGTCAGAATACCTGTGACAACATCTGGAGAAAGCCCCCGCACTCTGGCAACCACTCAAAACATAGAATCGACTAGGTCCACCTCTACCTCGTATCCCACCCCTAACTGCACCACGCCCTGCTAGAGCTGGAGGATGCACTGAAGATATGGCGGCTGAAGAACTGGCTGGCTGAACAGTGCCCCTACCCATGCTCTGACTGTGCGCACGACAATCCCGCTGAACATGACCTCTCACCCCATATCTATAGCACACCGGGATATTCAAGTAACAAGGCTCGGTATGAAACCTCCCACACTTAGGGCACGAATCCCTCCTCTGCTGCTGGAACCTCCCTCCTGGACGACCGGACTGATGGGGTCTCCTACTGTCTGAACTTGGTCCCAAGCGACTGCTCTGCTGATAGCTGTGTACGGATGGTGGTGCACTGGCTGAGGACTGTGATGGCCCTGATGACCCTCTCCCATGAGCTGGTCTCCCTCCTCCAAGTTAACTCCCCGAGTGGCCCGCTGACCGGGCCCTGTTACTACTCTCTCTCTCCATTCTTATCTTCAACTTTCTAGCCTCTGTAGCCTGGGCGAATCCCACTATCTTCCCGTAATTCATGTTTGAGTGCAAGGCAGTTGTAGCAGATTCATTCACAACCAAGGGACTAAGGCCCTAAGCAAACCATCGGACTCTGACATCTATAGTCGACACCAAATGAGGAGCATATTTGGACAATCGCACAAATTCCATGTGGTACTCCCACACATTCATGTTGCCCTTCCTGAGGACCTCAAACTCTGAAGCACGGGCTGCCATAGTCTCGACAGGCAAGAAGTGATCCATGATAGTATCAACGAACTCATCCCATCTCGCCGGAGGGCTTCCCTCCCCACGGGAATCCTCCCACATCTCAAACCATGAATAGGCCGCTCCCTTTAGCCTGTAAGAAGCCAACTCAATCCCCTCTATCTCTGTAGCCTTCATAACCCGAAGTGTCTTGTACATCTCATCTAGAAAATCCTTAGTATCGGCCTCTGGGTCAGTACCTGAGAACTCTGGAGGGGCTAACCACAAAAACTGGTTGAATCTGGAACTGGCAGTATCTCCCTGCCTGCTAAAGGACGCAGGGGCAACATGAGATCTCTGGGCCTGGGAGGCCACAAGCTGCGTCAACATATGAATAGCTCCCCTGAGGTCCCCATCAGAGTCACCAGGACCAGGAGCTGGGACTGAAGAAGAATCAGGGTCATCAGCGGAAGGGACTGCAGCACCCTCTGCCGTAGTAGGAATAGGAACACTCTGGTCTGGAATAGGAAGGCTAGGTAGATTCAAGGTCGGGGAATCACTCTCACCCGCACCATCTGATACAGAATTCATGACTACTCCTGGGGTGGCATTGGACTCTAAGCCGAGTCAAGCTCTCTTCTTTGGTGCCATTTACTGAATAATTCAGAACAATGCACGAGTTAGACAAGGATATTTTCACTTTCCACTTCACCGCACGATACAGAATAACAATGAAAGGGTATTTTCCTAAATGTCCATGTAGCCCCCTAATTATAGATGTGGTCGACAACACACCGATAAGAAGGGCTCTACTAGACACGGCTCCGAGACATCCTAGGACGCTTTTAAAAACCTCAGGTTCTGATACCAAGTTTGTCACGCACCAAAAATCAAGGGACACGACCGGCGCTCAACCGGGTGACCCCAGTCAAGAGGACCTGGATTCGCCTTTCCTACCCCACGCATTTCCCTGTGTTGACCATATACATTATTCCTTATGAAGTTGCAAGTTTGTGTTTAAACATAGATTTACAAATTGAGTCCTTTCTACCTTTTTCACATTTTCAACATTTGATTACCCAAAAGCATATATGATACGTACATACATTCATTTACCAACGTGGACCACAATTCTGAGCACGCAGAGTTACTACCCCCAAAATACATATGTACATCACCCACAGTGTGTCTACAGAGCCTCTACGAATACTAAGGACTTATATAATACTTGTCGGCGACAAGGCCCCGACTATACCTTACAATACATAACAGACTCAAAAGGAAGTGGTCTGAACAACACACGGCCCCGAGAGGAAGTGGGGCTCACCAGTACAGCTGAGGGGATGGAGAGGAGGCACTACTGATGGTGGGCTGAATTGCCTGCTATGGAACCACCTATATTCAATATAAAAATGAAGCGCCCCCGGGAAAAGGGACGTTAGTACCATTGAATAGTACTAGTATGTATGAGAAAGCTTTACTCTAAGTAAAATCAGGAAATGCACAGGTAGCAAACAGTTAAGCAAACCAACACGTAATACACAGTGATGCAGAACAATTGCAATTAAGGGTCTCACTAATTTTTCATCTCAACACAATCACACTCCACCCTTGTTCCTTCTCAACATTCCACCCTTATTACTTCATGCTGTGGCGCACAACTCGATCCCACCTAACAATCACATTTCAATATCATTTATTATGTTGCGGCGCGCAACCCGATCCCATCGGACAATTTACATTCCATGCTTTTTACGTCTCCACCCTTATTCCTTCGTGTTGCAGCGTGCAACCCGATCCCACCGGACATCACAATTCATAGGAAACAACAACAGTTCACAATTCAATCACATGGCTTCAAACCATCAAGACTACCATTTCATAACAACCAAACAATCATGTGTTCATAATAGTTCTTACCAGCCAATCATTTAACCACAAAGGTGTTCATCAACAAGAATATGATTTCATTTCAATCAACAACTCATAAGAAGCCAAGCCGCAATAAATCTTACCAATAGTGCATCATATAAGATATTTCCATGATCATGAAGTTCAATTAAATCAATTCCCGATCTTCTTTCGTCACTTGTTACATAGCCCTTAGTACATAAGTACATACACACATTTAGTTCATTACCATCATTTCATACCATCACATTTTAGAATTTAGACATATAGCAAGTCTTACATTTCAACATAGTCATTCCACAGACAATTTGTTCACAATTACTCCTCAATAAACTCATACTGTCTATTTGGGAATCAACAGGGTGATTTTACGGAGATTAAGGTTAGCCATACATACCTGGAGTCGAATTTCCTTTTTAACTTCTATTCACAATTCACCGAACTGTCTAGTACTGTCAAGCTAGTGCACAATTTAACACATTTATCTTAGAATTAGAAATCATGAATACAACCCGAACTCTCATAGGCATTTAAGAAGACAACTACTCGAAAATCTCCCGGCCTGAGTGACTTTGGAAAATCAATTGATAAAGATGAAGCTTTCTCTCTCAAGAACTCTCTCTCCCCTATCTCTAATTTTGTTCAGAAAATGGTTAAAAATGAAGGGGAGGGGTGTTTTATTGAACAGGGGGTCGGGTTTTAAAAATTAGAAAATAGGAGCCCCGACACAGAAATGCGGTCAGGAATGCGATCGCATTCCTGTTCTGCGGTCCGCATTCCAGTCGCATAATGGCCCTCAAAATGGGCCAAAATTGGAAAACACACTGCCGTCCGCATACCTGTTATGCGATCGAATAGTGCGTCGCATAACCTCCCTCACAAAATCAAAGGGGCAAGAATGCGACAACTATGCTGTCCGTATTACCAAAAATGCGATCGCATTCTGGGCGGCATAGTTGTCCTCAATTTGGGCAGTGGCCTGCCCATGTATGCGACCACTATGTGGTCCGCATACCTGTTATGCGATCACATAGTGCGTCACATAACACGCAATTTCTGGAAAATTTTATCTTTTAAGTCCCGGGGTACTTTTTACTCAAAATAGGTCCATTTTAAGAATTTCCATAGTTATAGCAACTCGGGGACTTATTCGAGCATTATTTTAGGTATTAATTCTACGGGTCATTACATAGCGCCCCCGACAAAAGGGATGTTAGTACCATGGAATAGTACTAGTATGTATGAACAAGCTTTACTCTAAGTAAAATCAAACAATACACAGATAGGAGGCAGTCAAAGAAACCAGACAATTACTGCCCAGAGATACATAAAACAAAAATGAGAGTTCCACAATTTCTTATTTCAGTCGTTCTCCCGTTGCGGTGCGCAACCCGATCCCACATTATAATCATATTCCACCCTTATTTTTTCTGTTGCGGTGTGCAACCCGATCCCATCTTACAATCACACTACACCCTTATTACTTCTGTTGCAGCGTGCAACCCGATCCCATCTTAGAATCACATTACACCCTTATTACTTCTATTGCAGCGTGCAACCCGATCCCATTGTACAATTCTGTTGCAGCGTGCAACCCGATCCCACTGTATAATTCTGTTCCACGTGCAACCCGATCCCACTGTATAATTCTGTTGCACGTGCAACCCGATCCCACCTTACAATCATATTTGATAGCAACATCAACCATTCAATTCAATCACAAGGATTTTCATCATCAAGAATATACATTCGTAACAACCAAATAACCATGTGAAATCAAGGCCATAGTAATCTTTACCAAACAGTGAGTCATATACGGTATACCATCAACATATAGTTCAATTAGATAAATCCACATTTTCTTTCCATTACTTGCTACACAACATTTAGCACTTAGATACACTCAACAATTTGATTCGTTATCATTTCTTTCATTTTGCAGCACATCCTCTCATACCGATGTATTCAACATTTAACGAGCTTTGCACATGATAGAATAAGCACAAAGAATCACCTTTTCACAATCTCATATAGCATGGTGGCATGGTAATCAACTAGGATAATCAGATAACAAAATCTTCAACCTCATCACATTGACCAACGATTCATATATACATAAGCCAGAAACTCATACCGAATGCTCGGACACCAACAAGGTGACTCTACGAAGATTAAAGTTAGACATACATACCTCGAGTCGAAATTACCCTTTAATATATATTCTCAACTCACCGGACCTTCTATTGCCTCCAATCTAATTTACAAGATGCCATGTTTAGATTTAGAATTAGAAATCATGAACTAATTTGGGCATTTTATCAAATACTATGTGATCCTTTAGATTAACTAGCCCTTTTTTAGTGAAAGATTTCCCTAGCTTACTTCCCTTTGCTAGATTATGGTAGATTATTCACATGCATGAAAGGTCTTAACCTTCCTCTTCAAGAACCAACCTATGTGTGTTCTATTCTACTAAAATCTGAGAATTTGGGAAATGGGGTGAAGACTTACCTCTTATGGTGAAGAAGATGAAGATTACTCGATAATTTCCGGGCCTGAGTAGAGATGATGGACCAATTTGGGGAAGATGAGTACTTCTCTCACTAGATCCCACTCTCACTTCTCTCTATTTTGTTCAGAGTCTTTGAAGGGGAGGGGTGTTTTATTAAACTAGGGTCGGGTTTTATAATTAGAAATTAGAAGCCCTGAAGCAGGTATGCGGTCCAGAATGCGATCGCATTACTGTTATGCGGTCCGCATACCTATCGTATAAATGGACTTCAGATGGGACAAAAAGGAAAGCAGACTGCCCAGGTATGCGACCACTATGCGGTCCGCATACCTGTTATGCGATCGCATAGTGCGTCGCATAACTCCTTCCGCAAAAATAGAGGTGGAAGAATGCGACAACTATGCATCCCGCATTCATGAAATGCGATTGCATTATGGCCGCATAGCTGTCCTCAAAATGGACATCAATTGTCCAGGTATGCGACCACTATGCGGTCCGCATACCTGATCTGCGATCGCATAGTGGAACGCAGACCCGCGCAATTTTGGAAAATTTTATCTTTTAGTCTCTGGGTACTTTTTACTCCACAAGGGTCCGTTTTAAGAATTTCTACAGTTATAACCACATGGGGACCCATTCGGGCATTGTTTTTATATTTGAAATTTTACGGGTCTTTACACCCATGCACGCGAACGCGAAGGCCACTTGGGACTGACCCTATGCAAATGCGGGCAGGCCCACACGAACGTGATAAAAGCCTGCCCAGTCATATTTAAACATTATTAAACACAGACAGAACCCTTTCTTTCACTATTTTTCGAACTACCAACCCCTACTGACGATTTTCTTCACCAAAGTTCATCCCCAAAGTGTAGGTAATCAGGTCTAAACTCTACTCTTTTAATTACATAATGTTTTTCATCACTTTTAAATCAAAATCAAGAATTTTCAAAATTAAGGGTTTGGGTAGAACTAGGAAATTTTGTAAAAATCGAATCTTTACCTCGAATCGAGGTTGGATTTCGAAACTAATTACATATTCGGGCTCGGAGGTGAATAGGTATATGTAATTTGGTCCGAACCTCGAGTTTGGACCAAGCGGGCTCTTTTTTTTTCTTTTTTTTTTAGTAATCCACTAGACAGGGCCTAGGGCTAGTTTTTATTTATAATAAATCAAAAAACCTAAAGTATATGTGTTGTCCTACTAGAGGTAGGACTATAAAAAATGAACTTACATAACCCCTATTATCAAAATTGGGTTTGTCACACCCAATAATGATATTACATAATGAGATGCTAAAAGCATTGTTTAAAATTCCAAAAAATTAAACTAGCCTAGGTATGCTATGAGAGAGCCCAAGTAGGCCAAGTATCCGCTGGTGAATAGCCTTATTTCTTGCACTGCCTAGCCACATTGCTGTTGTTGAAGGGTTCATGAAGTGTTTGCATGAATAGTCACTTCTAGTGTGTAGATCATCGGTGATCCATTCCCACCAGTGTTCTATATCTAACCATAGCTGCTATTGAATCCCATCTTGAGTACTGTGAACCTTATCTGATCTTGTCCATTGCTTCCAGTATTCCCCAAGTACTGTAACAAGCTTTGTACCTTCCTTTTGACGAGACACAATGTCCTCTCACACATTTCCAGTCCTGCTGATGAGCCACTCGTGTATTATGTTGCATGTTTGGTGATGCATTTCATGTAGTTCCCATCTTTCAATTAGCACCCTCCTTGAGCGAAATCCTTTGCAAGGTACTAGGTGTATGAAATGTATAAAGAGTGAGATCCTAGTTACCTTCCTTACCCCGCAAATTCTTTGCCTACATGACATCCTAGCCTTGGTTTTGTGTTTGATATTTTTGGGCAGAGTTGGACTGTTATTGTTCATCATTCGAAGGTTGAGTGTGCAGTAAATGTCTGCTAGGTTGATGTCCCATTTTGAAGAGCCAAACCAGCAGCAAATATCCAGTTTATGTCCTTTTTTCACTATGAGTACATACCAACCTAGTACAGTCCACAGAATGTTTCTTGTCGTGCATAGGATTTTCTTTTTCCACCTTAGCCTTCTCATACTTGTGCATGTCACCTTTCCTTCCTCTAGGTAATGAGCACCTAGTTATAATACCACCCTATGAGGTTGTAATAAGCGACAAGGTATGAGTACACTATCGTTTCCTGCAAAAAAAAAAACAATGTTAGTGAAAAAATTGGTCTCCTTGTACTCCTCCCATAGGATTTGTACAACTTGACCATGTGATGATTCCTTTGAGTTGCACCTACTTGCTTCATTTTCCTCCTTATCTAACTGTTTCTCCTTGTGTTCATCTTGCCTAATTCGATTAAACATTCTAGGGAGTGAAACTTTTCTTCCCATGTCACTTGCCTGGTCATATTTGCAATACTCCATCGCTTCATTTCCTATTCTGCTTGTTCTCCCATTACTTTGCTCCAAGTGTTCCCTTGTACTTTCTTCTACATTTTCCTGACTTCCTGTATACCCTTTTTTCCCAGCTGCTATTCTCACCTGCTGTCCAATTCGATTAAACATTCTGGACATTGCTTCCCTTTATTTTTTCTTTTCTTCCTTGATTAAGTGTTTTCCTATATGCATCTTCTTGTCCCCCCTGAGTTCCCACCTCTGTAGCTCAGTTTCTCCCTTTGTGAAATAGCCCAAGTTGTTGCTCCATGTTTGTGTCTTAGTTGATGCAGTATGTCATGTATATTGGTGCTCCCTTCATTTATCATTGATGTGTTATTGTGATCAACACACCTCAAAATGAATTTCCAACAGCAGCATCGTACATCACATCTGGACAGTACTAGACTCTCTCTTGCATCTATGTTTTTTCCTAGTCCTAACTTCCTTCCATTGGGTTGAGTACATCGCAATAATACCACCAATTGGACCTCTATTAGGACATAGAGCATAGATATATACACCTGCAAAAAAGAAAAACATGTCAGTATAAAAAACCTCCTACTGTTCTCTTCCCAAAGGATTCGAACATAAGGAGTTTCTATGAATGCCCCAGTTACTTTTCCCCCTTGATAATCTCCTCTTCCTTGGCTAGATTCTTGCTAATTTTACTCGTAGGTAAGGGCATTGTAGCTTGTCCAAATTAACCAACCTTCTACCTTAAATATCCAACTCAGCAAAACCATGGCAAGTTATATTTTCAACATCCAAAGCATAATTTGCCAAGTGATCAGCTAAACTGTTGGCCTATCTAAACATATGTTGCACTGTAACATTGGCCCTTCTCATAAGCTCCTTAATTTCCTCTAAAATTTCAAAAATGATCCAAGTTGGCCTCCACTCTCCAGTTATAACCTTTTGTAGAAGCATAGAGTCAGTGTTTAACTTTATCAATACATAGTCCCTTGCTACACAAAACTTTAAAGCTTCTGCAATCGCCTTTGCCTCAACAACTATATTAGTACCCTCAGGTATCTCCTTACCACATGCATATATTATGTCCTCATCTTCATTTCTTAGCACAAACCCAATCGATCTTCTACCTGGATTACCCCTTGAAGCCCCATCTGCATTAACTTTGATCCACCCTCGACTTGGCAGCTCCCACAAGACCTTAGCATACTGCAATTTAGGTGTATATTGTTCCAGCATCTTGAATAAATCTGGCCACCTATGTGGAGGATTTTGTAAGATAGGCTTTCTTAGTTTGACAAGGGACTGCATTGTCGTGGAAATTTGATATCTTACCCTTGTAACAGTCACTGCATCCCCATACTTATATCCATTCCTTCTCTGGACCAAGTGGGCTCAGGGTCGGGTTTTAACTTTTTTTTAGAAAACTTAGGAAAAATTATAATTTTCAGTAAAGTTAGTTCCTATAGAATTAATTAATTATATTAAGTTAATTATGGTTATATTCGAGTGTATTGGAGGCGAATTCAAAAGGAAAAGCTATAATTGAGCAGTGGTGGCCTGCAAATTTGAGGTAAGTACTTGGTTTAACCTTGACTTGAGGGAATAGGAATCCCCAACTTAATTCCTATGTGAATTTGCATATGTATGGTGTATAGGTGAGGTGACGAGTATCTATACACCACCAAATTATCTGTTAAACATTATCCTTTCCCCGTTTCTATTTATTTGCTTCTGGGCTTAATTGTTTCGTGATCATTGAGGTTTATATGTCTATTTGGATTCGTTGATTCATTGTTAAGTATTGCTTCAAGTAATTTGGAAGTGTTGGCTATTCTCTTGGTTTTGATGTGTTACTTAAGGATTGAGTTGGTTTTCAGTGTTACGATATGTATATAAATTCCGGTTGACTTCGTTATGACATGATAATTGATGAAGTTTATGAGATTTACAGCTTCTGTTTACAATTGTTGATATAAAAATGTTGTGAAAGGCTTGGCCTGAATTGTGAAAGTTTTTATAAATAAACTGATATGATATGTCTGGTGGGAGCGGGTTGCACGCCGCAACAAGGAGTAATAAGGGTGGACAGGTGGGATTGAGTTGCACGCCGCAGCAGAAGAAATAAAGGTGATATATATATATATAGGGAGGAGCAATAAGGGTGGATAGGTGGGATCGGGTTGCACGCTGCAACAAGGAGCAATAAGTGAGAATATTCATGCTTTACTGTTTATAAAATAAAGGCTGGAACACTCATTGTTTTATCGTCCTTATTTTATATTCTGCTCTTACTGTTATTTAAAGTGAAACTTGTTCTGTTTACAATTGTTGAGACATAAATATTGTGAAAGACTTTGACTTAAGTTGTGAAAATCCTTCTTATAAATAAAGTGATGTGATTGTCTGGTGGGAGCGGGTTGCACGCCGCAACAAGGAGTAATAAGGGTGGACAGGTGGGATCGGGTTGCACGCCGCAACAGGAGAAATAAGGGTGATAAATATATAGGGAGGAGCAATAAGAGTGGACAGGTGGGAGCGGGTTGCGCACCGCAACAAGGAGCAATAAGGGTGAATATTTATGTTTTACTTATTTTCAAAAGAAGGATTTGGAAAACTCCATTTTTATTAAAAAGGTTTTTCATACTCTGATTTTACTGTGATCGAAATTGAAACTTGGAAATTTTGAGGAGTTGATTATAATTGATATCTGGAAAGAGTTATCCGAGTTGTTTTTATTTACTATTGCAAGCTATTGGTTATCGAGTTTATTATTATCACTTCTTTCTTGCTTTATTATATATATTGTTCACGGGTTATATTGTTAAATCCCCGCCATAGCCTCATCACTACTTCCTCGAGGTTAAGCTCGGCACTTACTCAGTACATGGAGTCGGTTGTACTGATACTACACTCTGCACTCTTTTGTGCAGATCCAGGTACTGACCAGAGTTAGGAGATCTTAGTAGCTGCGCATTTTTCGTTTGGAGACACGAGGTAGATCTGCTGGCGTCCGCATATTTCTGGAGTCTCCACTTTATTTATAGACGTTGTTTTATTTCTTTCAGAACAGAGATATATTATTTCATCCCATTATTTGTAATATTCTTAGTAGTTCGTGAATTGTGACACCAGACCCTGGGTAGACTTATGGTTAGATATATTTAGTTCGAGGTTCGGCTTGTTCATTCGATTATTATTACTATTCATGAAGATATTTATTGGGAGATATTTATGGATATTTTGAAGACCAATGGGGTCGACTTCGCTGCGTTTTAGATGACTGGCTCCGCCAAGAAATGGTGGAGGGATTATTTGTTGACTAGACCAGTTGGGTCGTCTATTCTGACTTGGGGTCAGTTTTCTCACCTCTTTTTGGAGAAGTTTTTGCCTATCACTACCAGAGAAGAAAAGCGTCGTCAGTTTGAGCATCTTCAACAGGGCGGCATGACAGCTATGTAGTATGAGAATCATTTTGTGGATTTGGCTCGGCATGCTATTCCTTTGTTTCCTACTGAGAGAGAGAGAGGGTTAGGAGATTTATTGAGGGACTTACCCAGCCCATCAGGTTGGAGATGGCTAAGGAGACATGGACTGAGATTTCATTTCAGGATGCGGCCAGTGTGGCCAGGAGAGTTGAGATGGTTCTCGGGATGGGAGGTCAGGGGTCAGACAAGAGACATCGCGATTCCGGTGGATTTAGTGGCTATTTCACTCAGCACTTCAGGTTTTACATGGTACTTCGAGTGGTCGTGGTTCTTATATGCCTCCTTCTGCTTAGCCAATATTCGGTGCTCCTTCAGCTACTATCAGAGCACCTCCTTTCCAGAGCTATTATCGTGGTCAGTCGGCTCGTCAGGGTCAATCTTCATATCAGGAAGGATGTTTTGAGTGTGGTGAGTATGGACACATTCGAAGATCTTGTCCAAAATTTTTGGGTTATCAGCCTCAGTGCCAGGGTTCTCGCACCATAGTTCCGGCACCAGCTGCAGCACCACCTGCCCAGCCAGCCAGGGGTAGGGGTCAGGCAGCCAAAGGTAGGGGTCAGATTGTTAGAGGTGAAGGACAGGTCGCTAGAGGTGAAGGCCAGCCCACTAAAGGTGGAGGTCTGCCTATCAGAGGTACTCCTAGGGACATAGTTCAGGGTGGTGGAGCCCAGCCCAGACTTTACGCATTTCCAGCTAGACCTGAGGCGGAGTCCTCCGATGCTATTATCACATGTATCATCTCAGTTTGTGATAGACCTGCTTCAGTTTTGTTTGATCTGGGGTCTACTTATTCTTATGTTTCATGCTATTTTGCCTCGTATTTGATTGTGCCTTGTGATTCCTTGAGTGTTCTTGTTTATGTGTCTCCACCGGTGGGGGATGCTATTGTGGTAGATGGTGTGTATTGTTCTTGTGTGGTCATTATTAAGGGTCTTGAGACTAGTATAGATCTTTTGCCGCTTAATATGGTCAATTTTGATGTTATATTGGGCATGGATTGGTTTTCGCCTTATTATGCTATCTTGGACTACCACGCCAAGACAGTTACTTTAGCTTTGCCGGGATTGCCTCGGTTAGGATGAAAAGGGACTCCTAGTCACTCTCCCAGCAGAGTGATTTCTTATGCCAAGGCCCGTCGCATGGTTGAGAAAGGATGTTTGGCTTATTTGGCTCATATATGTGATTCTGATGTCGAGATTTCTTCAATAGAGTCAGTGCCTATTGTTCGGGAGTTTCCCGAAGTGTTTCCTGCAGCCCTGCCAGCGATGCCACCCAGAAGGGATATTGATTTTTGTATTGATGTTGCTTCGAGCACTCATCCCATTTCTATTCCTCCATACCGGATGGCCCCACCAGAATTGAAAGAACAGTTGCAAGACCTGCTTGATAAGGGTTTCGTCAGGCCTAGTGTCTCGCCCCGGGGTGCACCGGTTTTGTTTGTAAAGAAGAAGGATGGATCGATGAGGATGTGTATAGGTTACTGGCAGTTGAATAAAGTTACTATCAAGAATAAGTATCCATTGTCGAGAATTGATGATTTATTTGATCAGCTTCAGGGTGCCAGTGTGTTTTCAAAAATTGATTTGAGATCGGGCTACCATCAGCTGAAGATTAGGGCGTCCGATGTTCCTAAAACAGCCTTTTGGACAAGGTATGGGCACTACGAATTTTTGGTGATGTCTTTTGTCTTGACTAATGCCCCAGAAGCCTTTGTTGTGTTCATTGATGATATCTTTATATACTCCCGTAGTCGGGAAGAGCATGAGCAACACCTCCGTATAGCACAACAGACTTTGAGGGATCATCAGTTGTATGCAAACTTTTCAAAGTGTGAATTCTGGTTAGATTCAGTAGCTTTCTTGGGTCACATCGTATCAGCAGAGGGTATTCATATAGATTCTAAGAAGATAGAGGCAGTCAAGAACTGACCTAGACCCACTTCAGCCACGGAAATGTGATGATCCAAAGGGTCATCTTATAAATTAAGACTCCATTCCAGGCTCATTAGCCTTAAAAAGATTAAGTTTAACTACCTCGATTTGCGTGCGCAATCCGGGCGTGAAACCGAAATCTTTTATGTGAAAATATGAGAAATAGAAAATTTTGGAATAAAGGTTGGTGTGAGCACGTGATTTTTTCCCTATACGAAATACTCCTACAAATTAAAGAAAATAAAGTTTTCCCAATTATTTGCAATTTTGTAGGATTTTGTGTTAATTGTTTGCATTTTTGTGCATGTTTATTTTGTTAAAAAATCATGAAAAAACTTCAAAAATACCTTTCTATGAATTGAGTTTTCATTTTAATATTTTAGGATTAATTATTAAATTAGTTGTTTTATTTAAAAATGAAAATCACAAAATTGGCTCATTTTTGCATTGTTGGCCTTTTAATTTCAGATTAGTAATTCCCTAATATTATAGTAGATAATTAGTTTAATTTTACAAATTAATTTGATTTAGGAATTTAATTTGGGTTTTAATTAATTAAATAAAAAGGAAGAGAAAAACATTTGAAAAAAAAGAGAGAAGCTGTATTTGGGACTTTTCATTCCTTGGCCCAGTATTTTTACCCAACCCATCCAACAGCCTAGGCTGCCTTCACCAATACGCAGCCCAATTATCCTTAAACCCGGCCAGCCCCTGTTACCCAAAACTACCCCATTTTTAATTAAACCAATCGCAGCCGTTGATCTTCCCAGATCTAACGGCTGGGAACTAACAACTCATTTAATTCAAATATGTCCAAACCTTACCCCCACACCCC